>NJDD01005298.1:28635-74853 GCA_002245505.1 Calephelis nemesis
ACACACACAAGCACGCACGCACGCACCCACACACGCAAAACAAGAATATAAGCTTACTTTGGGGATGGATCTATTTGTGTAATTTTTCTTCAAATATTTTTTTACACAAATAAAAACCATGTGAGTTTTTTTCCGAATTGAACGCGATTAAAAGTGTCTCGTCTCTTTTTTTTTCATTAAAATTAAGTAATAACCGATAGTATTCGCAAAATCTAAATGCGCCTCGCGCTCGACTCGACTCGACTGCAACAATTAAATAGCGACGTTCGACGCCGGTTCATGTGTGTTTAATATATTTGTCATTACAATTTAATATATTATTACTATCTAGTAGTAATTTACTGTTAACATATATTTCTAATAAAATACATATATTTCTATCAATAATTATTTTAATAATATATATTATAAACACGAAATAAAACTTTGTGCCAAATGTACCTAAGCAAAAGAGAAGAAGCGGTAGTATAAACGAGTGTGAGCGAAAACGCCGAACGTTCCGCACTTCCCCGTAAATATCCCCACCGATTCCTTAAAATGAGTTTTGCTCAACGACATGTTACTTACCTACTTCGGAGGCGCATTTAAGTTTTTCTTGAACTGTATACACAAAGCTGTAGTACCTAGAACTGACATCATTGATTTAATCGGATGTTTAACTACAGTCTATTTATTTGAACAAACGATTACTGTGTATGTCCCTCGCATATTTCCGATACTGAGAGAGTGAGATATAGTATTAAGAGAGGCGGGCACTACGTCTTTGTTTTCGTTGTCTAATTGTAAAGACGTGTTCTGATTGATGGAAATTAACTCTAGCAATGTAGTACATTTTTTGGCACTCGATTGTTAAAAAAATATAGTATATAAAATGTCCGTGCGCGAGAAAGAAAGGGCAGAGGTTTTTTTCAAGGCCTGATTAAAAGGTTTTGAGGCTTCGAAGCAACAACGAATTGAAGACCCCGGGCTCCAATTTTTTTTTCCAAATAAAGTTCGGTGCAGTCGAGTTTTACTATTGATATTTAAGAACAATATAACCACGTTTATACAAAGCACTGTAAGTAAAGGTAAAAAAATATCAATAAGCAATATGTTTCCTAGTAGGAATTCAAAAGATTTTTTTACGATGTTTACAGTGTGGAGGAGCTCCACACTCCTCGTTTGTGGAGGCCCTTCTTTACCATGTTTTCAGTGTAGAAGAGCTCCACGCTCCTCGTTTATGGAGGCCCTTCTTTACCATGTTTTTAGTGTAGGGGAGCTCCACACTCCTCGTTTGTGGAGGCCTTCTTTACCATGTTTTCAGTGTGGAAGAGCTCCACGCTTCTCGTTTGTGGAGGCCCTTCTTTACCATGTTTTCAGTGTGGAGGAGCTCCACACTCCTCGTTTGTGGAGGCCCTTCTTTACCATGTTTTCAGTGTGGAGGAGCTCCACACTCCTCGTTTGTGGAGGCCCTTCTTTACGATGTTTTCAGTGTGGGGGAGCTCCACACTCCTCGTTTGTGGAGGCCCTTCTTTACCATGTTTTCAGTGTGGAAGAGCTCCACGCTCCTCGTTTATGGAGGCCCTTCTTTACCATGTTTTCAGTGTGGAGGAGCTCCACACTCCTCGTTTGTGGAGGCCCTTCTTTATTATGTTTTTAGTGTGGGGGAGCTCCACACTCCTCGTTTGTGGAGGCCCTTCTTTACCATGTTTTTAGCATGGAGGAGCTCCACACTCCTCGTTTGTGGAGGCGCCGAAGCTTTCGCCCCGGTTGCCCGGCTTTCTCGTTCCATTTAGTGAGACCGCGTTACTTTAAAAAGAAATAACTTTACTACAGATTTTCAAAAAGAAAAACATTTTTTTCATTAATTCATTAATATGAACTAATTAAGTAGTGGGATGCATCTTTTTTTGTTAAGGAGATTATATTATTAATTATTATTCCAAATTTTATATATCTTCTACGGTCTCACGGCCCGATGTTGGGCTTGACTTCATGAGATTCCGGGTGCGATTCCTTGGTCGGACAGCCAAAAGAAAATGAGTTTTTTCAATTTTCTAATCGATCCCGTTGCCTGAGACTGAATGTGTGGTAGGACTAAATGTTTTCGGCGAGTCCTGGGTGGGCTGGTTGTACCTTTGCCTACTGCTTCGGTGAGAAAGGCGTAAATATACGTTTTTATTATTATTGTATATATTATTAAGTGTTAACTATAGATGAAGTGCTTTTTAAGTTTTTTTAGTTGTTAGAAGTTGAAAATAAATATTTTGTTACATTTTGTTGTTTTATTTAATACAAGTAAATTATTATGAACCTATTTGGGTAACTGTCATTTATTGGAGATCAGATAATTAAAAAAAAATTGGAATTTGCGATTTAAGATGACGATTTTATAATGTACCAGTGGTAACCCGTTGGTGGAAATTCGACCATAATAAATTTAATATCTTGTTGATAAGAACGCCATCTCCATTTTTCAAGACCAACTATTTTGTTTTCAAACTTTTTAGTGCGCCATCTGTGATCTTTTATCATTATCATAGAATCATCAAATGCACAGTAGTGTACTTTATAAGCATCATTTTTGAAAAATATCTGCGTCCTGCACTTCTCCTACACATAAACTATGTGTGCCAAATTTTATGCTCCTCCGTCCCCGCATGGCATCACGTATTAATATATAGATTTACCAAAGACATATTGAAACACAAACTAAAGTAACCAATATTTTCTTATTAACTCGGAGTGTTGGAATACATCTGTGAAACTAGTAAAGGCGTTCAAGTTGCATAAGGTACTGTCTAATGAGGGGGGGCTGGTAGAGACGATCCCGCGGAGATAGAAACGTGTGGTTCCGTTGGATTCAGCTGGGAACGCTAGCCCTCCACCGCTATCGCCTTTGCATAGAGTGGTGCCTGTAAAGAATGTCTCATTAAGGAGCCATATACGCTAAAATACATCAGCACTTTACTGCTTTTTTCATACAAAGCAATCATAGATCTTGCTGACAAAAATACACAAGATTAACATGAATATGCTTTACTAGACTAGTGTTTCCAAAACACGATTCATTTCACTTTGCTCGATAGAAAAAAATCAAAAAGTTAACCCTTTTTTGAAAGCTTTTGCTTTCTGTCTACTTCAATTGTGAAAATATCGACACCAGACTTAACATAAACATAGACAAGTATTATACCTAATAGCTGAGTGTTTCAGTTTTTAAATTTTTTTCTAATTACTTTTATAGTGTCAAAAAAATTGATTTGTTGCTTAAGACATTTTTCACTTATTTCATAGTAATCATGGAACGGGGGAGTGCGGTGTGTGGCACTTCAGTCCCCTGCAGATAGTGTCGCTCATTTCAATTTCAATTTACGACTAATTATTAAAACAATATCACGGCTAAGAAAAAAAGCTTAAAATAAAAATCTTTCTACAAGCGGGTAAAGACTTAGAAAAAGTATGATTGAATGTTTGAGGTAAATATTTTAATTTACCATTAGAGAGTAGTACCTGTTTATTTTATGTATCGCCTCAGTGGTCTAGCGGTCCAGGTGTTGGACTTGACTTCATGAGGTCACCACGGGTTCGATTACCGGGTCGGGCAACAAAAAAGAAAATGTTGTTTTTCAAATTTTATGATAAAAAAATGTATTGTTGTCGGGGTTGGATATGTGTCTGTTTTGGCGATTGGCTTACCACCTATTACATTGTGGGACTAGTGTCTTCGGCTAGTCGTGTGTGCCTTGGTTGTGCCTCTGCCCACCTATTCGGGGATATGGGCGTGAAGATACTTTATTTTATGTTTCCTTAGACATATTACCATAGTAGGAAAGTAGCACAGTAGTACTACATCTTTGCCTGGTGAATTATGTACTCTACCACAGGCCATAGTTACTTTTCAACCGCATTAATTTTTCATGCCACCATAGCGTCAGGGCTTGCCGTTGCCATGTTTAGTGGGAATATCTATCTACTGACTTGGTGTACTAACCAGAGACTAGAACTACTAACATCCATGTTTAGGTACTACGCTTCTTTGTCAATAATAGGAATCGGATATTTTTTACAAACTTTTTTGGTTTAGGTTTGAATCGCAGCAAGAACGTGTTTTTTTTCAATTTCCTAATACGTAGATACCTAGCTAGTTTGTTTATATTTTAGGACTTTGAAGCTAGTCGTGGGTGCCAAGGTTATGCCTACCAGTTTGGAGACAGCTACGTGCATTTTTTTATGATATAGGAGGGCAAACAGATGGATTTCCTGATGGTAAGAAATCGAGAATTTCGCCTCGAAATTCGCCTAGAGACACCGAAGGTGGTAATGGTGCATTGCCAACCAGAGGCCGGGATGTTAGGCCTCGAGCAAAAGTAAGTTTACCGGCTACCTTACCCTCCAAACCGGAACACGTCATGACGTTATGGCGGCAGGAATAGGTAAGGCGGTGGTACCGATCCGGGTGAGTCGCTGCGAAACTCTACCACCTAGTCAGAAGTCACGGTGCTAGTGACGGCAAGCCAAGGGTTACAATATTAATTAATTCAAAACTATATCTAGAACATTTTTATATTTTACCTCAAACCTGCAAACTCCACTAAGTGGAGAGGACTCTCTCTCTCCCTCTCTCTCACTCCCTCTCTTTCTATCTCTATCTGTCTCTCCACTTAACATTTAGGATTTGTCCTCGACAATTTCGATTATTTTTAATTTTAATGCAATTTAACCAGATATGAATTCAGACAACAAAAAGAAAATGTGGTTTTTCCAATTTTCTGATAAAAAAATGTTGCTTCGGATTGGATATGTGCACGGTTGGTGCACATATCATCGATAAGTTTCAAATTTTGGCGGGCTGAACACGGCGTGCGGGGCGAGGGACGCCGATTCCGCGCTCCGCCCACTCACGAGGGGAAAGTACATCGAAACGTAAATATTTGCTGAGTAAGTATAAGGCCTTAATAGCTGGTCCGGCCAACTCCGAACTTCAAATCAGCTTAAGGCCAGTCGGTGGAAAAAATCCTTTAAGAGCGTATTGTGCAAAAACGTGAAATAGACACCGCTACCAATAAGTACAAATCTCAAATTGTATAAAATCTACGAATTGCAAAATATAACACGCTAAATGCACAAGGCTCTTTTACCGTGACGCCACGGTGCCCAAGCATTTTTTCTCAGTGTATTATGCATTTCCATTGATGGAAATAGTAGGACAGTTTTCCCACTATTTCCATTGCGACTTAATCCTAATATTTCCATACTTGTCGGATGCAACGTGCACATTAAAACTATTACAATAGTTCTAGCTTTTCTACTGCCACATTATATTTATATACCTACCTATTCATATTTTTTTTGAGGATAGACAAATTTAAAATTCAGTTTCTCACAGTACATACTGTGTGCGACCCGGATGAAATTCAATGTACTTACAGTTTACTATTGATGTTTGTATGAAATAAGTGCTTTGATGAAGCTGCACAAGGCAGAGTAATTATTCCTAGAGCTTACAATACAATTACAATTACAATTCCTTATGAATAGATTAGGAGGAATAAGGTTTTACTACAATTTATTTTCAAATAATTTTATTAACCGCCTCGTTGGTCGAGTGGCTAGCGTACACGCCTAGCTACGTCGACCGACCGCGAGGCTCGGGTTCGATTCCCGACGGGGGCAGACAGTTGTGTGATGAACATTTAGGTGTCTGCATTTCCGGGTCTGGGTGTTTATTAAATTGTTTGTAGTATCTATTTAAGTATTTCTATGTATTAGTATCGTTGACTAACACACATAACAGTTAACACAAGCATATAATTTGCTTACTTTGGGGTTAGATTCAATTTGTGTGACTTGTCCAGGGATATTTATTATTTATTATTCAGGCAGTCATAAATGTTTTATTGAAAACAGATTCTTAAATAACACAACTGCGTTTTTTTAATACAGATCCCATTATTTCTGTAATTAAAGGATATATTTTTTTTTAAAAAAATCTGTCCCACTATTTCTATTTTGTGTTCCGCTGAGTTTGAGTACTCCAATAACTCAGAAATAGCGGAAGCGTGTAATGGCATTATAATAGGAGAAATTGAGTGGGCGATGAGAAGTATAAAATATAGTAAGGCTGTGGGAGTAGATACGGTTACAAATGAGATGATCAAGTTTGGTGGTCCCGAAGTACCCGAAGACTTAATTTTAATACATTTAAAAAATGTTTTAAATTTTAATACATTTAAAAAATGTTTTAAATTTAAGTTGTATTTTAATTTTAAATTAAGTGTAAGTTGTATTGTTTTGTTGTAAGGGTTGCTATAAGTTTTCAGAATATTCAGAAGACAGAAATGCTTGGGGATAATTATTGCTCCTCATACGTTTTGTCACAAATGTTTATTGTTAAATAATAATCACCTGATTGTTTTTAGAAAAATCATTTATTTATCAAAATGAACTGAATAAAACGTGACTTCTTATGTTAATTACGTTTAGGTACGCAAAATGAGCCTCTCGATTATCAGTCCAGACCTTCAATCTGCGCGGCCACTCGTCCAGCAGCACGCACGAGGTCCATGTCAATATCGGTGACTGCTTTGATCAGGTATGCCTTTAACTTCAAATTTAGATGAGGTTTTAAGCAGGCTTTCTGCTCTAAGTGTTGCCATTATTTGTGATCTAACGGATTCAAGTCTGGACAGAAAGAGTGTCAATCTTCGTGGTGGATGAAGTTAATTTCATGTGCAGGCAGCCGATCTTGTGTACTTCTCGCTCTATGGGCTGGCGCAGAATCTTGTTGGGGGTTGTTGTACATCTGAAGGGTATTAATTAAACAAACAGTTTCTACTTGCGGATGGGATTTCTTTGAATTCGCACCTTCACAGCTTTTACATCTGCTGGTGTCCTAATAGGGCGACCGCTTCTTTTTCTATCTCCCAAACTTGAGTCCTCTTTATATTGTTTTATGGTACGACAAATGAAAATCCTAGTTAAATTCCAATTTATTAGTATGTAGAAAATTTGAGTTGGTGCAATGATATTTAAAAATAATAATGTTAAAATAAATATAATACTTTTTAAATATCATTGATTTGGTGTGTAACCACATCAAAGCAGCGCGATAACCGAGACACGGTTTTCTTTTAGCTTCCACTCTATATTTAATATTTAAAAAAATATATACTTACCATTAACCTCTAAGTGGACATGAAATACCTACGAAAAAAGCCTGCTGCCCGCTTCTAAATATGGCTACCATTTTGACATTATAATGCTGTCCAGAAAAAGTAGAGTACCGATATCGATACATGATCTATTAGTGACGATTGATAGTTAAGTTTAGGTAAATAGATAAGAATTATTATTTACCTACCGAATCAAATTGCAGCTATCAACTTACTTACTCTGTGCTACTTAATGGGCTCATACCTGAATAAGGAAATGTATTTAAACGAAAGAAATAATATTTATTTACTTTTCGCGAGCATATTTTATTACATTGTGGCGTGCAAATATGTTTATTCTTGATATAAGTTAACTCTTAATATTTATTACAAGATTCATTATAATTACAAAAAAAATTATTTTACATTCAAAACACTTTCTTTACTTTTAAGTGATCACTTGAAAGAAAAGCTTGATTGTGATTAATATTTTCAGTGGCAATGGTATACATTCTTAGCTTGTCCAAATATTATTTTCCGGGAACGTAAAATAAAATATTGACAATTGTAATAGTACACCATTATGAAATTGAACACTAAATATGGATTCTTGGCAAACATGAGAACTGTCATGACGTCACTTTAAATCGACACCAAAATGAACATAGACAAAAATGACGTTATTTCTTTCGGAGTACATAATATGAGACAAAGAGATGTTGTTAAGCAAAGAATATAAATACTCTTTAGAAAGAGTTGTTAAGTTATACGTTAATTCCAACGGTATTTATACAACTAAATTTGCTATGCTAGAACATTGTCGCACTTCTTTATGCTTCTTTATATATTCCTATTTCTATGATACTTACTGATTTCCATAAAAGATTCTTAATCCAAATTAAGAAACATGTTTGTGGCCAGTATTTTTAATTGAAAAGTTTTTATGGTGTGACAAAACTTATGACCCCACTAAATATTAATAAAAGAAAGTCGTGTTAGTTAAAACGAATAGGCTGAAAATTAACGGAGAGGTAGCTTAGAGCCGGTTGAAGGACATAAGCTACATTATGCCTCGTACAACAGCGAGTAAACTAGGAAAAACAAAATTTTAATTTTTCCCATACAAACTGAACGGGTGGAACTAAATTTGACGGAACAGCTAGTATTTTAATAGTTTGCTATACCTAATATCTGTTAATAAAGTATTTAAAACAAACAGGTACCTTTATAAATGTGTGTGCCCACTTTTTTATCCAGTGTACAAAATTGCCAAAAGTGTGCGAATAGACATTAGATGATACTTACCATTTGCAAAGCCAGCGCAAATCTTGTCTCCAGCGAAAAAACCAGTGAAACTCGGCAAAGTGTTACTCAAGCACTTGTTGTAGGAGACATACGGCATATCCAAAACCTTTAGCTTTTGCGACTCTGAGTGTTTGTACCCTGTAGTGAGACCCCAACCGGCTACCTGTAAAAACAGATTCTATATACCTAACGCCAATCAGAGCCTATTCAAAAAGGGCATCTTACGCGCTTAGACAAACGCGCGTTCTCTAGATATTTGAACCACATGCAACTCATCTATATGGAGACTCATGATTCTTTATTTGCTTTTAAAAATTTGCTTTTCCTCTACATGTAAATTGTTTACTTTGTGGGTAAAGTTTTATCTATTGATTTCATGTACTTTAAACATTATTTTTGAAAAATATTAGCGTTCTGCACTTCTCCTACACATAAACTATAAGTGCGCCAAATTTTATGCTCCTCCGTCCGCGCAATTTTCGTAAAAAGGGTTCCAAAGTTTTGGCATCACGTATTAATATATAGATTGATCTTTGATTGTAGCGAGTAATTTTTATTTTAAAATTTTATGATTATTTATACTAGTTACAAATAATATTGGTTGTTGTAATATGTCATAGTAACATTTATTAAATTTTAAAACAATTTAATGAAATATAGTAATAAAAAGGTTTTAACTTGGATAAATAACAATTCACGGTGGTTTAATTTTATATATGTTTTGTTTGTGAAAACTGTGACAATTTTCAATATACATAATAATACCACCACTACGACGTTGACCTCAAAGCATACTGCACATTTCGTAGCCATCCATACTGAATTGCTGCTCATGGAAATCCCTACTTCCGTTAGGACAAACACATCTATATGTATTTGTGACTGGTTTATATATTGTAATAACACATTGAAGTGTTTTAATATATATCTAATATTAATGTGGATTTAAGTTAATAAACGTGTAGTTTTGGGAAGATAAGTACTGAAACCATATATGTTCGGGCAACACGTATTTCAATTATATCCGGATACGTGCCTTTTATTGAAATTATTAACTGATTTTATTTTTCAATTTCTCGGCTCCGTGTTTTTCTAAATTACTCACGATTTTAATGACATAAGGTTTGTACACAAAATACATACTTAAAGGTATTTTTTAATTTAACTTTTGCTTGCCAAATTAGGGCTTTATTTATTTGAAGATGTGAGTCACGACATTTTATGATTCTTGACTCGGCCCCCTAGCATCAACATTTGAAACTATATCCTCAGCGGTTATAGTTTTCTTCCTTTCCGAGCGTATCCACTGGTCCACCCGCTCATCTTTATTTAAAGTAATCTGAATTATATCATCTTTTCCCTGTTTAGATCTGAACGTTTTTACTGAAGTTATATTTTTAGGCTCCATATTATTCTTGTCAGCTAGTTTGACCGAAATATTTCTTAAGTTATCGTTTTTAACATCCGGCACTCAGTGATTTCCAAGGTACTATTTAGTTCCTTTTGCTCTAGAATAGCAAGATGTTGTTCCAGAGCACCTATTTTCAGCTCCAAGTGCTAATTTTTATTAGTTAAGTAAATGTTTTTGTTTTCGAGATGTTTTATTCGAACATTAAAAATCTCTAGGGTACCTATTCACAATTCTATCTATCCTTTGGCAACATTTCCATTTTTACTGCTTACTTCACTTCACTAGAGATATGGTTTAACAACTTTTAATAGCAATGGACCTTCCGGAACACATATTGTTCATAGTGAAATTAACAGTGAACATAATACTAAATAAAAACTAACCTTTCCAACACTTCCATCTTGTAGTTGTTCCTCATGAAATGGCCCCCGGAAGTCGAGGCACACTGGACGGATGTACGTTCGGTAAACAAACGGGTCCGGTACTACAACTACTGCCAAGTCGTATAGGTAGTTAATACTAGATCCACGGAATTTTTTTGGAAATATTATCTTTTTAACCTGTAATTTAAAGTAAAAATTTAAGAATAACTTATGACAGCGCTCCGCAAAATATTTAGTTCAGAGGCTAAAGAGGTTCGTTTGTCGTCATTGATACTCGTGTCTCGAAGTTGGGGTGATCGAAAAATTGAACAAGTATTGATATCACAGTTTCAAGTGAGTAACGCGTCATCTTTGGTGTCCAAAGGGTGATACGTATTTCTGATAAAAAAAAGTCCAGAGGACTTACCATAAGCCCATGGGATCATCGCCATTTCGGCTTTATATGGAAAAACAGCTTTGCGTTTTAGTTTTGTCTTTGCACACAAGATGGCAATAAAATAAGAAAATTTGCATGTTTCTTTTGATTTATCCGGGTATTTTCTATTTTTTATACTAGCGTTAATAAGTTGTGCTATCACTGTACATATTTTGTCACTTAAGTGAAGCTTTTTTAGAATCGTTGTGATTTCAAAACGGGTGTAACGGAAAAACGACAGGTAAGAGACACAAATATATATTCATCTCATTCTTTTGTCGATTTACTGAAGTTTCACTTCTATCGTGTGTGAATCGCACACACACCTTTTTTTTCCTTGTATATCAATTACGCGTGTAGTGCCAACACAGCCCTTTCCCCACTTAGCTTATAATGATAATATATAATATGTAACTGACACAATCATTTACAAACACTTGCGTGTTTTAGAAAGAAGAAAGAAAGAAAATTATTTATTTGCGGAAATATGTGTGTAAATTAGATGTTACAAAAATATTTAAGTTTATCAACATATTCTACCATATTTTGGTGTGCAAATATTTTAACATTTATAATAAAATATTATTTAATAAGGTACATATGCTTTAACTTCTAAGCCAATTATTTATATTTATAACTAGATTAATTATTTATTACCAAATCATTTAATAACTATAATTGAATTTAACCCTGTCTACCGTAAGCTACCACCGTTTCCAAACCTAGCCAGACAGGAGAAGAAACGGCGAAACAAACTCCTCGGCAACCATTCTTTTCATTACATTTGGTTAATAATTATTAGTTGTTTTACTATAAATTCTTTTCTACAAGAAAATCTTTGACACTATAATATGTTTTATCTAACAACAAGTCAAATACCCTCCTTCGAAATCTTTTTAATGGAAGAGATTTGAGATTATCAGGAATTTGGTTGTATATACGAATGGACATGCAGTAAACATTATTTTTATAAATATTAAGTTTTTGGTTCGGCACATGCAATTTCTCACTATTTCTAAAACACGAAATTCTCAACGTTTCAGCATTTGTTTTAAACAAATGATAATGTTTCTTTACAAATACACATACAGCTAAGATATACAAACAAGGCAAAGATAAAATTTTAAGTGATTTAAAAAGTGGTTTGCATGAATGCAATTGGTTAATTAACAATACATATGGCGCGAATACACTTCTTTTGTACTCTAAAGATTCTAATTAAATCTACAGAATTTTCCCAAATAGGAATACCATATTGCAAAACCGAAGAAACATATCCATGATAAGCTAAGAGAGATGCATCTAAGCCTGCTACTTCTCTTATTCTTCTCAATACATATACAAACCTATCAATTTTATTGCATAGAGAGTTAATATGCGATTTCCAATTGCAATATTTATCAATTTTAACTCCTAAGAAGTTGGTAAAATCTACATTCTCTATAAAAGTATTATTTAAAAATATTTGTATTTTTTTAGTTTCTCTATAGTGTGCCTGAAATTCGACTAATTTCGTTTTTGTAAGATTTATTTTAAGATTATGCTCATGTAACCATTCTGCCACCTTATTTAAAGTTACAGTTGTTTCTTTAACTAAATCACTTCTATTATTACACGTGATGAGAAGTGTAGTATCATCGGCAAATAAGACAGAATCATGGTTAATAGCATCAGGCAGATCATTTATGTAAATTAAAAAAAGTAATGGGTCTAAAACGCTACCTTGTGGTACGCCGCAGTCATTAAAAAGATAATTTGAAGTGTAGACCTTTTTGCGGTTACCATTTAGTCTAGATATTTCAACACACTGTTTTCTATTTTCTAAATAGCTTCTAAACCAATCAAACTTTACTTGTCTCCTATGGCATCACATGGCGATCCTGCCAGGTTTCTATGAATCGCGCGTATTCACTTATAAAATTAATTTTATTAAAAAGTTAAAACGTTTTTGAAGTGAAACTTCTTTATCGGGCTTGGAAAAAAATTTAGTGTAACATTTTTTCGTTACGCGTCACATATTTCCGTTACGCGCCATCTTTGTTCTTATCCCTATCACGCGAGATTCGAAGTATACTTTCTCCAGCGGAGTAGGGATCGACAATAAACTTTATTTAACTAATTTCTGTAAAGTTGCATATAGTAAATAATTATTTGAAAAATAACGTCATAGAGAACTTTCACTTTTTCACTTCTTACAAGAGTACGCTAGTACACGCACACATTTTTTTTTACCTTCGGGATTTAAATTAGTACAGTAGTATAGGGACTTTAATAGTCCCGATGTTAAATAGAATATACAGAAATAATAGAAGAATAAAATAATAAGAAATAAAGTGGAAAAAGAACAATAATTGAAATTGTTTTAGAAAACTAAATAATGGGAAAAGTTATTCAAAGGAAGAAACCGTTATAGCAAAAAACGCTAACGGCGTTATCTTCAATGGTGGTATCAAGCCAAAAAATAATAAAATAATGAGCACAAAAACAGTACTTTTTATTACGGTGGTGATATATGTGTCTGCTGCCGGGATATACTATATCCTGAAAAAATCGTCTTTTTTTATAAACGAGTATCTGAGATTAGTAGTTTAATTAGTGTGGCAAAAAGTTAATACCAAGAACAGTGCTCACTTCCCATATATTGAAAAACCTGATAATGAAAGTTTATGCATAGCCCTAAGGTGTATCAGAAAGAATACCCGTAAATTTAAAAAATAATGTCCAAAAGTTCAAAAATGTAAATGTTACTTTTTAGGTTAGGATTCGTCGTTACCAATAAATAATAAAGAAATGAATATGCTTGAACTAATTGTTAGCGCTGGAAGTAAGCTAAACTAGGGATTAATTGCCCAGCTATGGTCTAAAACGTGTTTATTTCGTAAATCCCTGCTTAGGACTGCATCTTACTGCAAATTACGTCACTGTTTAGGACTTTTAATGATTGTCACTTTAAACTGACAATCAGTTTTAAGTAATCAATAGTTTAAAAATGATAAGTTTGCAATGTCTAAGCTCAGGGTAGTCCCCTGTTTATGAAAATGACTTATTTTTTCCTAATTTGTATATTTCTTGGGACAGGCTAAGACATTTAGGCCATCCAGTCTCTTTTCCGTATTAGGTAGGTATTCTTATTTTTCTTGTTGTTTATTATTAAATCATGTCTTCATTCTCACATAAAATAATCTTACGTCGTCATTAAATGTCATGTTGGTGTCGTGGGTAAAGCGGTATTAAATAAGGAATTTAAGCTCGTCTAAAAAAATTTGGCGGCAACTACGAAACATACGACATACTAATAATTTCTGTGAACTTTAAATAAAAAATATCGTGCAAAATGTAGCAAAAATGTCATTTTTTTCTAAACATTAACACAATTGAATATCACGAAGAAACAACAAATATTTTTCGCATAATTGCGCCAAAAAACCTTTAAGAACTTACGTCTGATTTTTGTGCATATAGGTTATCATATTCATTGTTCCATTCTCGGTATAACTGTCCTACAGCCACGCCATAGAAGATCTCTGACACCTGTTGCTGTGTTAGTTCATCCCAGAAACAATGAGCAGCTGGAACACAATGAATGTCTAATTGTACTAAATTGTATTCGCCCTTCGTGGTACATAGAGACATTCTTCTGATGATGCTTCGGTTATGGACGTTGGAGTAGTAATGTGCGTAATGTTGGTGCTTATAAAACAGTTAATTATTTTGTGTGTGTGTGTGTGTGTGTTTGTTGTGTGGAGCTGGATATATTTTCTACTTATCTTTGCTTTTTGGTTAGTCCA
Organism: Calephelis nemesis; assembly: GCA_002245505.1. Taxonomy (NCBI): domain Eukaryota; kingdom Metazoa; phylum Arthropoda; class Insecta; order Lepidoptera; family Riodinidae; genus Calephelis; species Calephelis nemesis. The sequence continues at coordinate 43,071 of NJDD01005298.1, forward strand.
TTCCATTCATTACGCACTGTCTTACCCTGTATTGTCGTGCTACATAGCGTAACACTTTTTTCCAGGAAAATGTAAATTTTGCCACCAGGAGAGCCATGTCGGTTGATTTCTCAAAAAAGTATGTATTTTCGTTATTTGTTAAATTACATTTAACGCTAACTAGCAGATCTGACAGACGTTCTTCTGCCATAACTAGACTAAACTAGAACAAACATTCAACATCAAATACTTGGGTGTTATTCTAGATCACAGATTATGTTGGAAGCCCCATATATTGACAACTTGTGCACTCGAGTTCGGAAGCTGATTTTTATTTTCAAAAATTTAAGAGATGCTGTAGATAATAGGACTGTTTTCCTGGTATATAATGCTTTATGCAGGCCGATCCTCACATACTGCAACATATCTTGGGGTGGTGCATGCAACACGCATGTGGTACCTTTGGAACGTGCACAAAGAGCATTATTAAAAGTTGCAACAAACAAACCTTATAAATTATCAAACTCTTAGGCTTTATGAAGAGTGTAGAGTTTTAACGGTGAGACAACTATTCATTTAACAAATAATTATATACCAACATGGGAAAGCATCACTTAAACAAGATAAGAAGAAAAGACATAATTTTCGAAAGACCTACATGTAAAACTAAATTGGCCCACCGACACTCAGTATTTTTAGGACCTCATCTTTATAACAAGCCTAACAAAATTTTTACCAATCTGAACTCAACGACCGCTAAAGAAATGAAAACCATGATTTTCAACTGGTTAAAAAGTCTCAGTCCTGAAGAAATGAAAAAGTTCGTAAAGGTAAACTATTGTTAACTGGCGCACGTGTCCACACATCAACACACACACACATACACACATTCGTACACACACTAACATTCACACAAATACACATAGTTTATTAGTAAATTGTAGTTTTATATAGTAAAAAACATATACAGTAAAACATAGTGTGCCTAATTTTAAACTGTAACATGGAAGAGGAAGCGGTACCTACAACACAAGTCAACGCTTAGTGTAGGTACGGAGTATCAATAATGAAAATATAACTACAATAAAAAATGTACAAATATACTTGTAATAAACTTTGTAACACGTGTTTCTGCTAATAAACATTATTATTATTAGCTACGTAGTGACTTTTAAAAACTTAGCAAAAACGGTAAATCCTTCACACGTGATGCGATATCCAAGGGTTATACGGATTCAATCTAATATGTGTATAAAATTCTCGTTTCATGGTGTGCGTGATTGAACTCCTCCGAAAAGACTCTACCGATTTTCGTAAAATTTTGTGAGCATATTGAGTAGGTCTGAGAATTGGCCAACATCTATTTTTCATATCCTTCAGTGACAAGGGTGACTCCCCCAATTTTTTTTACTAAAATCACTTTAAAAAAGTACAAGAATAACGTCTGCCGGGTCAGCAAGTCGCATATAAATATATGACTATTGATAATCAATGACTAACCTGATAGTACCACGGACTCACTGATTAGTGACCCACCACAAATATTAATATATTTAGTTTCACTCTTGCGGTATATTCCAGCATGCCAGGGCACATCTCCTCGTTCCGCAAAGGAGCCCCCCACTATTAGGGGTATACCCTTCGGAGTCATGGTGCCGCACTCTAAAAAAATGGTGATGATGATGCTTGTATAGCGAAACCGGTTGGCTAAATTATAAAAATAAAAAATAATAAAATATATTGTGGAAAGTACAAGTGTTTTTAAATAAATTACATCAAACAGTGAATCAAAATTCTTTGACCACGTGTCTCAATCTCTCAATTCAATTAGCGCAGAACATAGGTAAAAAAGGGTGCACACTTTACCAGTTTACTATTTAGTTAGACCTGAATGTAGTTCAGTCATGAGTCATGACTCGCAACTCAATCATCTGAATATATTAAATAATTCAGGTTTTGTATATAATATATTGATTGGATAAAGAACGGTTACTCTAGTTTTGAAATCGAAACCTTATTTTAAAAAGAAAACTGATGAAACCTGTGCGTAAGCTGTAGCTAAGAACCAACTAGAATCTAGATCATGGCAGCTTTTAAATGAAATCGTCCAAATAACTCCATTCGTTTCGAAGCTGCAATGCAAAAAGTTCTTTCAAAAACAGCGAACACTTTTGTTGGGTCGCATCAGCGCATTTCACAACGAAATAATCCGCCTTGATACTTTCATACATTTTGTATGAAGCTAAGCACACTAGACTGGGCCGCAAAGCTGCCGATTCGTGCTTAAGTGTAGGGTGACTCTAAAACCTCTAAGGTCGACGAAGGTCGAGGAGACACTGGCGCGCGCGCATGCGACTCACTCTATTTATAGGGTTTCTCGTGCGGGTGTGTTTTAGTGAGTACTTCATGGAGTGCAGTTGAATTCTTCGGTTACGAAGCGAAACGTACGTTGAGTTTTTATTAGTGTATGTATTGTTGGTGCTAATAAAACAGTTTAGTGGTGTGTGTTGTGTGGAGCTGGATATATTTGGGAGTAATAGCTTCCGGTAAGTCCAATGCAATATTAGCGCACTATTTTGCTTGTTTTGTTACGCCATAATATGTTTACATTTTTTTGGCGGAAAATATAAAATTAAATAATTTTATTTGGATTTCAGTTAATTAAAGTTAATTCACTACAGTCTACATAGGGAAGACATGTAGATAGACAGATTTCCTGATTTTTAGCAATGACTTATAGACACGGAAGACGGTACTCGTCTGAAATGTTAGGATTAATTAGTTTTAACAAATACGCGAATAAAAAAGTATTATTAAAAAAGCATGACGTCTGAAATACCTACCTCAGCTGTCTTACCTGGTAAACATTTTGGGTGATAGTTCCATGCTCCATTAATACAGAACATATACTGCAGGTCGTTGGTAGGGCTATAGTAGTTTGGACTGCGACACTCCGGTTGTATAACTGTGTCTTCTGTTTCCAACTCTTCGCAGGGCCTGGTTGACTCAGACCCAGTATAAGTGGAGACCAGACAATGGTAGACTGTACTTGCTGATTCTTTTACTTCACACGCTCCTGCAAAAAAACAAATATTATTTAAAAAATTACACGATTGAATCTCCCAAATAATGCTCATTGTTAACTTGGTGATAACAATAGTATAACGACAGTCATGAAATACTGTAATGAAATATTATGAATGCTAATTTGCTAAATTTAATGCTATTTTATGGCTAAACTACGGGTGTTACAAATAGAATAAAAAACATTCATGTGCCAGATTATGATAGCCCACCGCTGCCACCAATTTTTTTAAGATACTGGAAGGCAAACAAGCAGACGGATTCGTAGCAGACGGATTGTTAAAAAATATACGGCGTCTAGAGTCACCGAAGGCTGGGGCCGAGATGTTAGGCCCCAAACAAAAGTAAGTTTACCGGTTGCCTTATTCTCGGAACCGGAACATGTCAACAGCAAGCTGACGTTATGGCGGCAGAAATAGTAAGACACTGGTACCAATCCGGGCGAGTTGCTGCGTAGTTTAGAATCAGAATAATCTTTATTCACATGAACCATACTAGTGGTATTTGTACGCGTCGACATTTTTTAAACTACCACCGGATCGGAATCGCAGCCTCACACTGAGAAGATTCGGCGAAAGAAACTCAGCGGGCTTGTCTTTTTTTCAATAATAATATTTACAACATAATCTAGATTAATATACAAATTATAATCTGATTTTAGCTTAAATAAAAGGTACAACAAATTACATTACAAATTGCAGTGGGAGATTGAAACCTCTATTCCCAAGCATGTTCATCTTCCAAATACTCTGAAACGTGTGAGCTTTTTTGACATAATTTTGCTTTGATACATTTTTTAAACTTATTTATAGGTAGATCTTTAATACCAATGGGCAGCTTATTGTAGAAACGTATACATTGACCCAAAAAGGATTTACTAATTTTATGGAGACGAGTTTTGTATGCGGTTAGATTATTTTTATTCCTCGTATTAATATCGTGAACATCACATTTTTTTGTAAACATACATAGATTTTTTTAACATACATTAAGTTCTCATGGGAATTAAGTATTGGGAACTCAAGGTTAAAATTTATTTCTTAGATTTTTTCTCGGAGGGAATCCCTTACTTTAAGATTATAAATAGCTCTAATAGCTCTTTTCTGTAATACAAATACAGTATTTATATCTGCAGAATTTCCCCAAAGAAGTATCCCATAAGACATTAAACTACGAAAATAGCTAAAATATACTATTCGGGCCGTTTCAGCATCTGTTAATGTTCTTATTTAACAGCAAATGCTGCTGAACTAAGCCTATTTGCCAGTTTCCCAATATGAGGGCCCCATTGTAATTTATTATCAATTATTGTGATGCCTAAAAAGACAGTGGATTCAACCAGATCCAGATTAGATCCATTTAGTTGTACATTGGAATCTACTAGCCTAACATTGGGCATTGAAAATTGAAAACATTTCGTCTTATTACCATTCAAAAGAAGATTGTTAACTGTGAACCAATGTACAACTTTCGACATCGCATTGTTCACTTCTGACACCTAGTAAATTTAACCATATAATTTTTGTTATAATTTTGATAAATGGCAAATGTTTCCATTTGACTTATTAAGCTATTGCCCGGAGTTTGATTCCCTGATGGACTATTAAAACATTTGAAGTGGTACATAATTTTCATATAAAATTGCCAATTTTAGACATTTATATTTAGTTTTAATGCGGGTTGTTTCTGTTACTTACGCACACACTTGGGGAAATCTGACACAGACCAATCACCGTAGTAGCAGTCAATAGTTGCGTTCCCCACCAGCTTATACCCAGGGTAGCAAGACACGTTGAGGCTTAGGAAGTCATATGAAATTCCTGGTACGTAGTTCTTTCCACCGTTGCTTTTGAATATACTTTTGTCGGGTACGTATGGTACTATGCATTCCGTTGGTTCTCTGAAAAATTGTTTATATTATTTACGTTTACTAATTGCTAATTGTACGTTACTAATAGTTTATTATGACTATCAGTTTTTTGGAGTTTTGTCATTCATACTTCACGTGAAGGTTTGTAGATTTGTATTACGATTATATCCTTGTGGCTTAAGAAAGGAAACAAGCTATAACATCGACAGATGGAATCATGAGACATACGTCGCATGTCATACAGACAAGAGAGACAATATGAGATGATATAAGATGAAATTATTTCACGAAGACCATCCAAAGATTTTTGCGACACGTTAATAGACACCAGATAAGTCAATGGTGTGTTATAAATCTGGCAAGTTATTCAACAATGTTCTGGAACTATTCCTGTGTTTTATGCTTCCTAATTGTTCCAAAAGACTTAATCTAATTCCCTTTTCACATGTAAAAAATATTTCGAAAGAATGATCACTGACCAAATTATGAACAGCTTCCAAAAGATGATTTCCGAAACGGGTTTTATTGAAATGTTTATTTCTGAATACCGCTGTATGTTCAAGAATTGTTTTCCCATTTTCACAGCTACTTTCCCGGTTTTATCATTTCATAGGAACCTAAACAGTCACGACAGCATCACGACATTGTCACCAACACCATCACTAAAACCGACTCAGTGCGACATCGTCACCGGCATTGTCATGATGTCCAGATGCCTTCAAGACATAGCCATATCATTATATTATTCGTCGCTGTTAAGGCACTGTCACAATATCATCACGAACACATTACGACGCAGTCACGATATTGTCGCTACACGTTAGATGTTATCACAAACCCCGTCAAAGTTAACATCTTCACTAATTTTGTCGAAGTCTTGACACCGCGCCGTTACGAAATCATCACGACGCTCGCTATTACTCGCTTCGCTCTCTCGGTACATAATTTCCACGTCTTATGATCAAAAGTATATCATCATTTGCATAAACCATGAAAACAGAAAAAGGTATAAAACAAAAAAACGGGTTGCACTCCGGGAGTGCCGGCCGAAGTGAAAACTTGAATATTAACATTGTGAATTTTTGATATTTTGGAATGGTTAGGGAATAATTTTGCACGAATTGCTTTAATTATCAGAATGAAAGTGCTATTATTTATGTGGTAGAATACAATATTCACTTATTGCGCTATCGTACACAAAAATGACAACACGAACATTCGCGCAAGCGCCCTACGAATTTTCGATCAGGTCACGTGTCCTGACGCGAGTTTAGAAGTTTTTGTCCATTTCAAAAAAAGAGCGCAACGCCGCTAAAGAAGTTTTCACTTCAAAAACTAAAACTTACTCCGTGACAATACTCGACTCGGTTGACGTGGTTGAGGTTTTCCGTGGGACCTTCCGATTGCAGAGAATGTCCGATTCGTCTGATTCATCAGCGCAGTCGTCGATCTGTATGGAAACAGATGTTTAAAGAAAAACAATCGTTCCTTAAATCCGGCAAATAATTAGTTTCAACTGTTTTTAGAATTTTTGCCCTTCTGTCTGTGTCTGTGTCTCGACCATTATTCATGCCGAATCTTTAGAACCGATCAAATTCAAATTATTTATTTTAAACTCAAATCATTTATTCACTGTTATCATAAGTATTGAAGTAGATTACCAAACTAATTGAAACAGCCTTAGTAAAACCTAAATTAGAGTCTGGTGCCAACTCACCAGCGCCCCCTCCGCGGATTTTCATTTACAGTTACATAAGTTCATTTCGTAGTATTATTAGCTTTATATGTATAAGTACTAGTAGAAAGCTATCAAAGGGAAAAAATAAAAACTATTTTTTATTAATCTCTAGGGGTGTGTGTGTGCGTGTGTGTGTAGAACCGATCTTAACGAGTTTGGCTGGTACCTACCTACTCTATATCTTCAGAACCATCCCACACACACTCAAAGTTTTGTATGGTCGATAGTTCCGAGGAAGGTTTTAGGATAATTTTTATCCCTCTTATTAAAGTATTACTGAAGGGATTCCCACGGAAGAGGAGTAAAAGTCAAAAACGATAAAAATATCTATGTCACACAAGCAAAAACTGGTAGAGTCGTAAATGTATGAAGTATTACTCACATCATTACAATCAGAGCCTTCATCCACACATGCTCCGTAAGCACACTGGAATAAATGAGTGGGGCAGATAACACTACCACAAGTTTGGATGCTCTCGTCGGACTTGTCACTGCAGTGGGCTACTCCATCACATTGGAGGAAGAGGTCAATCATTTCCCCACTACCACATTTAAATTTATTTCTGAAAACATATTATTCAAGCACAAAAAATGAAAAAAAGAAAAACATTTTGACACTAATTTTATCACATCAAACTAGACAAAAAATTCATGATCAGAAAACTCTTTATCTATATATTAATACGTGATGCCAAAACTTTGGACCCCTTTTTACGAAAATTGCGCGGACGCAGAAGCATAAAATTTAGCACACTTATAGTTTATGTGTAGAGGAATTGAAGAACGCTAATATTTTTCAATAATAATGCTTATAAAGTACAATAAATCAATAAATAAAACATTACCCACACTACTGTGCATTTGATGATTCTATGATAACGATAAAAGATCACAGATGGCTCACTAAAAAGTTTGTAAACAAAGTAGTTGGTATTGAGAAATGAAGATGGCGTTGTTATCAACAAGATATTAAAATGTATTATGGTCGAAATTCTACTAACGGACGACCACTACTAAAAGACCATTTCTTAATTTTATCTTACCTTTAAAAAAAAGAACCATTAAAATCCATTCATTATTGGCAACGTAATTGCGTTACAAAACTTACAGATGAATTGATAAGAAAGTTCGTTTTGGTGTCAGTTAAAAACTTTGTAAGACTTAACTAAAAAAGTTAATAAGGCTCTACTATATGTACGTACCAAAAATAAAGTCTATTCGAAATGTAAAAATTATTACGGGAAGACCTCAAAAGGCTATGCAACTTCAAAATTCACTCATGGTTCCATATGGTAAGATTTTTTGGTGGTTTTGGTGAAAAAAAAAAGTTTCAAGAAATCCGATTTCCGGAAGCTGCACTTGCAGCTACATCGGTCTACCATCGTACTAAAATTATAAATGCGACAGTTTGTATGTTTGTTTGTTTGTTACTCCTTCACGTAAAAATTGCTGAACTGATTTAATTAAAATTGGCGCACATAGATGGTAATTTGGATTAACACATAGTGTAATTTTTATCCCGAAAAAATGTTGGACCAATAACACCGCGGGCAACAGCTCGTCTTCCTTATAAATCTGCACCTTTATTGAAAATAAAGTATGTTAAAACCTTGTGGGTTAAAATCCTATGATCCTTCCTCTACCGTAAAAACGTTACAGTAATCAAAATACAGTAATAATAAGTAGCAGTAGAAATCTTATTTTTGTAGCATCAAAGAATGACGTAGCTTCACAAGCTACGTCGTAGCACAGGTCGCAGTTCGAATGCTAAGTTCGTCCATCGGGCTACTTGACTATACCCACGACTCTACCATGTTTAATTTTGGTTATAGGCCGTAGCACAGGTCGCAGTTTGAATCCTAGTTTGTCTATTAGGTAACTTGACTATAGCCGCGACTCGGCCATATATTATAATTTTGGTTCTACGTTGTAGCACAGCTAACAGTTCGAATGATTAGTTTGACCATATTGCAACGTGGCTATATCCCTGACACTAGCTTGCTTAATTTTGGCTTATTCCCACGATCTGCTTATATAAACTGCGGTTTTAATTGGCATATCTAGTGACCCAGCTCGGCTTTGCTCGGTGAATAGAACTTAACATACAATAGGTAAAATGAATAATAACAGACCTTACAGTCACTATTTCACATTGAGTGAAATTAGTCAATTTTGGTGGCATTTTGTAGAATTTTGGTCATTTCGTCATTTTTATTTCTTTGTTGCCGCCAAATCTCACTATATAAGCTTAAGTAATGAGGCCACCACTTTACCCAAGATCCTGTCATGACTTATTGATGACTTATTCCTAATTATACTTGAACCCCTATTTTTGTAAATTTGATGCAAATAGGTGCAAATGCTTACTTGACTAATGGCAAAATTCTAACGCGAATGCCAAAATCTAAAGAAAGAAAGAAGAGTAACAGAAATCCGCCGATGCGATGCGGCCCGGCCCGCCTCAGTGTGCGCTTTCCATTATACGTACCCAAAAATAACGGTTTCGTTGCGGCACTTTGGTATCAGCTCGTCGGAATTGTCAGCGCAATCCTTCACTCCGTTGCAAGCTGCGGTGCCGTCCACACATGCTCCATATGTACACCTGAACAGGTGGTCTGGACACCTGAAAATTGAGGTTTTTGGAATCAAATAAAACATAATTAAGCTCAGTAAAACTGCAAAAAAAAACCGACCAATTTCATTGGGTACAACGTTTGATGATTCTTTTTCCGAAAGATAACACATGGATCCGAAATGGTCCCTCATACATTTTATTAACATCCCACTAGTTATTTTGAGTTAAGCACTTACATACTATAAAATTCCCGTGTCACAGTGTTAGTTACCGCACTCCTCCGAAACGTCTTAACCGATTCTCATGAAATTTTATGAGCATATTGAGTAGGTCTAAGAATCAGCCGACATCTATTTTTTATACCCCTTAGTGATAAGTGTGACTCACCCAATTTTTTTTTACTAAAATCACAATAAAAATATAGCAGAACAACGTCTGCCGGGTCATCTAGTAAAACATAAATTTTGGATCATGATAGAACTAATATGGACTACTTTGGGTTAATCTTTCTAAAAAGAACCTTTAAAATATATTTCTAAAGAAGAACCATTAAAATCAATTGGCTAACCGAGTAATCGATCATCAAATAAGTATACAAAAAAATCATGCAGGCGAATGGAGAAACTCATTCTTTTTGGGGTCGTTTACTAATATATTCTTCAGCCAATGTTTGCCAAACAAGTTGGTCGTGTCGTGGTTCACCAATGTTGAACAATATGTAACCAGGGCTACTTACTGTGACTCTTTTATTACGAACTGAACTGAGTGAAACAACTTTTATGGCAGAATTCACCAAACAAAAACATTGGTTATCCTGACGTATTTATTTTATGATAATGGAAGCAAACAAGCAGATGGCATTTCTGATGGTAAGAAATTTACGCCTCCTAGAGACACCAAAGGTGGTAATGGTGCGTTGCCTGAAATCGGTATGTTTGGCCACGACCAAAAGTTAGTTTACCGGCTACCTTACCTTCCGAACCAAAACACGTCAACGTAGGTCTTTATAGCGTTTATGCAAACAAATGCTATTTGTGAAAATACCTAATCTTCCTACATTCATAATGTCCTTCGTCGCTGCTGTCAGGACACTGGACGCTCCCATCACATCGTTGGTCTAAGCTGACGCAGGAACCGTCGCGGCAAGAAAACTGCGTTCGGCTGGAACAAGAAGGAAATACTCTTTAATATAAAGGTGGATATTGGAACTAGAATATATGTCTACGATGTCGATGCTGTTTCCTAAATGAGCTTCCACAATAATTTTTCGCTAATGACCTATGTAGGCAATTACAATAATAAATGGTTGATATTAAACCACTTTTACCATTGTTAATCCTCAAGTCTTTATGTTATGAGAAAACGACTATACCGATTATTATAAATTTTGGCATATGGATAGATTAAACAAGGAAAAATGCACAATGCTTAGCTTTGTCTTATCTTCACGCCCATATCCCTGAAGGGGTAGGTAGAGACACAACTAGGGCACCCACGACTAGTCAAAGATACTAAGTCATACAATGTGATAGGTATGATATACATATTCAATCCCGAGCAAATTTTTTTAAGAAAATGGAAAATACCACATTTTCTTTTTATTGCCCGACCCGGGAATCGAAACGGGGCCTCATGAAGTCAAGTCCGACACTTGCACCACTAGACCACCGAGGCGATCTATTGAGAGAGCTAAATAAAGATACGCGGACGAAGCCATGAGCAATATCTAGTTATATGTATTTGTTTTTATTGATAGACTCGTTAGCTGAGAGGTTAGCGTAGATGCATAACTCCACCAACCATGAGGCTCAGGTACGCTGTCCGAAAATAAATGTCTGTGATTCCGCTTTAAGTTTTTATTAAATTTATTCTGGTTTTTACTTAATTAATTATTTGTATCAATTAGTATCGTAGACTAACACCCATAACACAAACATGTAATAAATAATTAGCTAACTTTGAGGTTAGATCAATTTATGTATTTTTTTCTGAAACATTAAATAAATAAATAAATATCACTGGTCAAGTCACACAAATTGAATCTAACCCCAAAGTAAGCAAATTATATGCTTGTGTTATGGGTGTTATTCAACGATACTAATACATAGAATTACTTTAATAGATACCAGAATAAATTTAATAAACCCCCAGACCCGAAAATGCAGACATCTAAATGTTCATCACGCAAATGCTTGCCCCCGTCGGAAATCGAACCCGAGCCTCGCGGTTAGTTGGTGTTGTTAGGCGTATACGCTAGCAACTCGACCAACGGGGTGGTAATTAGTTCGGTCACGTTAGCATAAATAAGGGGTTAACCTCGAAATGAGAGGTAATAAGCTACATATTTGTATACTCGTATACCTTTATTTTGACGTTCTAAAAACTGTGTCAAAAGTCTCATATAATCTCGTGTCTGGAACGGAAGTTACACGAAGTCAAAGGTAAAAAAAAACAGTTTTTCGCGATTATCTCCGTATCTGTTGCTCCAATGATCTTGCATCTATGAACAAAATTGTAGAGCATAAAATTTGGGATAATTTTTACTTCAAACTTCGCAACATGCGCTCAATCGTTTTTGAGATAGAGGGCGGTAAACGCGCACCGTTCTCCCGAGCGTACTGTAATCCACGGTCAACTGCAGCGGCTCATCAGCATATAAACGGTGTTTATTACCAAATTCAAGCATGCTTAGGTCATAATTTGGAACCCCTGGAATGGGGTTGGTCTTATAAAAATTAATTTTTGGAGCCAATAACAACGAAATTACCACCAGCTCCCGAGGAATTACTCAATACACTATTTTGTAACTGTAAAAATGAATGTGGTCCTCGGTGCGGGTGTAGAAAATCGGGGTTACAATGCTCTTTAGCTTGTGGCCAGTGTAATGGGCAAGCTTGTCTAGATTTTGACACAGTTTTTAGAACGTCAAAGTAAAGCAAATATTTAGATTATTACCTCTCATTCCGAGGTCAAATGCTGAAATGACTGGATTAAATGTTACATCACTATGCTAGAATATAGAATGTGTATTTGATATTTAATAATGGCAGGCTTAAATAAGCATGCAGTTTTAATTCTTTCCAACCATCACCGTACAAGTAATTACCTGCAACTGCTTTGTCGTTTTCTTCTTTCGCCTAATGAAGCATTTTCTTCTCTGAAAATATAATGAAAAACGAAAATAGTATTTTAAACATTTTAATTTCAAGAGCATCAAGCATACAGCTTACTGTAGCTTACGGTAGTTAGGCTTGAACCTACCTAATCATATTTGAAAATCTTGTCAAATATTAAAACATAATTTTCATAGGCATATAAAAATCATCACTAATTTTATAACTCAAGAACGTCATTCCAAACTAATGTTAAATGTGTTCAGACTATTTAGTAGATGGTTTATGTGAAGTTTGCACAAAATCGGTCGAGCGGTTCTTCATTTATCACATTTTTTGTAGCAATTAAATTCAATCAATCGCTTTATCTATTAAAAAAACCGCATCAAAATTAACCATTTAAGCATACAAAGTCGCCGGAAGTCACTGGTTACAAGAGGCTGGTGACCGTGACTTGTGGGGCTCTTTGGGGGCGGCCTATGTCCAGCAGTGGACGTTCTCCGGCTGATGATGATGATGATGATGATGATGATGAAGCAAACAAAGGGACATAGGGACAGAGGAAGCGACTTTGTTTTATACTAGGTATTGATATAATTAAGTTTAGTATTTAGTTTAAGTTCTAGCCCTGATGATGCTGTATAAGCGAAACCGGTAGGCTATTTATAAAATAATAAAGAAATAGTGATACGTAAAACAGTACAAGTGTTTCTTCATTAAACAAATATTATTATCAGAGTTGTTTAATATTGTTAGTAATTTGCACCCCTCTATTAAAGAGTATGTTATCATTTCAACACTGATTGTTTTTTTGTATCTTTGTCGTATTACAAATTAGGATAACTCGGCACATAACTAACAGATTTTTATGTATTTTGTCGGGAAGATAGTTTCCCATATTATCACAAATTTTATGTTATACTCAATAATGCTAAGTATTCATGTTTATCGAGGACGTGTCATTCTATCCTATTAATATTATAAATGCGAAAGCAGATCATTTTGTTACTGGGTATTTTTCAGTCAAATTGATACTTTTTTCAGATGGGGATTGTGCTGTCATATTGAAACTTTTTTCAGTTGTTTTTTGTTAGTTGTGTTATATCATTCATGCGGTCACATACAAAGCGAAGCACGTACCGGGCCGCTAGTATGTTATAAATCTAAATTATAAATTTGTATAAATTTACCAATATTTGTGCACTATAACATTGTAAAATGTATCGATATAAACATATGTCTTAGAAGTTGTTACAAATCTCTTTTGTAACAACTTCTAAGACATATGTTTAGCAAATAAATAAATTTAATTTAATTTCATTACAGATAAGATTTTTTTCATGAGATTGTTTTCTCCTGGTGGTTAGAGACAACCGTAGTCCATAGACACCATAGCTGTTGCAGATGCGTCGCTGCCTTCTGGCCAGGGCGAATTATGCATGTATATAACCGGCTACCTTATCCTCCGAACCTGAACGTGACATTGTCATTCCAGCGACAGGAATAGGTAAGGCGGTGAACCTCTACCACCGTTGTAGCACTGCCCTCTAGCACAAGCTTAGTTTAACCTATGCTCCCCGTTTACGAGCTCAAAGACAGTGAGGTAGATGGTTTATTCTACTTTTATACCCTGACAAACACGAGTCCAGAAATAATAAGAAATCTACTGCTTGCTGACATCCAAAATCTTTTTGATAGGTTGCGAACCTGAGGCGGTTTATAAGCAAAAAGGTATGAGGTAATAAACTCTCCAAAACGGGTAACATAAACGACTGAAGTCAGGAGTTTAGGAATGAGTAAGGATATAGTAGGTATTAAACTGAAATGGGTCATGCCTCTAACGCCAAGTCTGACTGACTGCACCATTTACCCTGTGTTGGTCCGGGCTCCTTTGCAGAATAGACCATCTGCCTTCCTGCCAGGCAGCTCGTAAAAGGCGAGCATAGGCTTACCGTCACTAACACCGTGACATTTGACTAGGTGGTAGAGTTTCGCAGCGACTCACCCGGATTGGTATCACCGCCTTACCTATTCGTGCCACCATAACGTCGTGACGTGTTTCGGTTTGGAGGGTAAGGTAGCCGGTAAACTTACTTTTGCTCGAGGCCTAATATCCTGGCCCCAGGTTGGCAACGCACCATTACCACCTTTGGTGTCTCTAGGCGACGTGAATTTCTTACCATCAGGAAATCCGTCTGCTTGTATGCCTTCCATTATCATGAAAAAAAAAACAATCGAACTGCATAGTCTATAGTCTAATAAGCAATCTCGATGAAAGTGATGTGATGTGGCAGATGTGTCTACGATAGAGTTACCTGTAAAAATCCTCGAAGCAAGTAGCAAGCGTCGTTGTGACTACTGAAAAAATCGTAATTAATGTTATGCAGAGAATCATAATATTAATACGTAAAGCAAAAACTTTGGACCTCTTTTTACGAAAATTGCGCGGACGGAGGAGTATGAAATTTGACACAGTTATAATTTATGTCTAGGAGCAGTGCAGGACGTTAATATTTTTCAATAATAATGCTTATAAAGTACATTAAATCAATAAATAAAACATTACCCAAACTATCATGCATTTGACACACACAAACAAATATATTGATAATAACGATAAAAGATCACAGATGGCGCACTAAAATGTTTGGAAACAAAGTAGTTGATCCTTAGAAATAAAGATGGCGTTCCTATCAAAAAAATGATAAAATTTATTATGGTCGATTTTCGACCAATGGGCGATCACAAGTAACGATAATTCCACTATTAACATATTACAACTGCAAAAATCGACTCCAACTATTAAGTCGCGATTTAATAATTCTTTTATTTTGAAAGATAGGAAATAGTCCACATACATTTCATCAATGTCCTACTAGTGGTTTTTGAGTTATAATGCATAAATATTTCTAGAAACAATTTATTAACTACAATTTGTACTTTTCACAATACATTTTTTATTACTATGTATTTTTTTGCCAACCGGTTCGCTAGTTAAGCATCATCAGGGCTATATAACATTTATTATAGTAAAAATATAATAATAAAAAATGTATTGTAAAAAGTACAAGTGTAGTTAATAAATTGTTTCTAGAATGGAATTTAACCAAACAAAGACGTTAAGAAGTATAAAAAACATAAATATTAGTTTCCTATCGTCAACAAACAAAAAATATTATTTACTAGCTGATCCGGCGAGCTACGTATCTCATGACATTAACGGTTTGTATGTTTTTCCCCATTTTCCATTCAATTATTTTTCATAAAATTAAATTTCCCCGTGTTGGTCCAGGCTCCTTTGCAGAATAGATCATCTACCTTCCTGTGCCTGGCAACTCGTAAATGGCGAGCATAGGCTTACCCTCACTAACACCGTGACATCTGATTAGGTGTTAGATCATAATAATAAAAAAAAATAAAAAAAAGTATCTTCACGCCCATAGGCAGAGGTACAACCAAGGCACCCACGACTAGCCGAAGACACTAAGTCCCACATTGTGATAGGTGGCAAGCCTATCGCCAACCGGACACATTTCCAATCCCGACCAACATTTTGTAATTAGAAAATTGGAAAAAAATAATTTTCTATTTGTTGGCCGACTCGGGATTCGAACCCGGGACCTCATGCAGTCAAGTCCAACACCCGGAACGCTAGACCACAGAGGCGATATAATATAATACATAATAATAATAGAAACAACACAACAACAAAAAAGACAAAAATTGGTCTATCCGTTCAGGCATGATGGCAAGAGAAATCTGGATTATTTATAAGTATATAGATAAATTAACTATGAATCAAAAACCACTAGTCAAATCCTAATAAAATTAATATGGAAGTACCTCGGAATTGTTACCTATCTTTTCAAAAACAATATTTAAAAATCGATTGGAAATTGGCCAAGTAAACGAGTAACAAACGAGCGGCGAGCACTGACATTATCTGACTGCCATAGAAAATGTAAGGCTATCCTGCCAAGTCTTAGCAGAGCTCTTCTATTGAAAAGTATCTTCACGCCCATATCCCCGGGGCGATATACTTTTAATAGAACATTAAAAATACTCATTTTCAATTTTTTTTGTTGCTCGATCCAGGAAACGAACCCGGGACCCCAAGAAGTCAAGTCCGACGCCGGAAGTAATAGAGTAAGCACTTCTTAATTAACATTTCCCTTAAATGATAAGCCATATATCCTATACCTTTAAACGAGCAATTCTTGTACATATATAATTGGAATCTCGGAATCGGCTCCAACGATTTTCATGAAATTTAATATATAGGGGGTTTCGGGGGCGATAAATCGATCTAGCTAGGAATCATTTTTAGAAAATGTCATATTCGTGTTTTATTCGTGTTTAACAAATAGGAGGCGTTTGAGTAGTCCCAATTTATTATGACTCTTCCTGACATCTATTGGCGAACAATAATACTATTTTTTGGCGAATAATTAAAGTTCCAGCAGATGGCGTTGTTAAGTAACGAAGTCCGTTGTTAAGTAACGAAGTCAATGATTGTTTGCTTTGAGGTTAGACTAATTGTGTAATTCGTACTTAAATATAATTTCCAAAAAACACAAAAAACAAAAAAAAATACCGAGCAAAGCTCGGTCATCCAGATATTGTATTCTAAAATATAAAAAAAAAATACTTACCTAAAATAAGAAGCAACAATTTTATCATTTTACATTTGATCGTTATGCTTGCTGTCTTCCAAATGTAACTTAATTATTAAAACGATTCTTCTTTTAAATAAAAAAAAAGATTTAAAAATAAAAAATGCTCTCTTTTTGCGATTTAATATTGCCAGTTTCCACGTACATTTTCTAATTTTACAAAATTAGTCAGTGATTTTGTTTATAACCATCTTTATTTATATGTATTGAAATTACTCTTTTGTAATTAGTTAATAGGCTCAGACCAATAAAAAGTACTTTTAAATGTCTGAGTCAAAAATTACAAAATAGTTTTCTTCATCTATACATATATTCAAATAAATAAAATTGGAGTGTCTGTGTGTAACATTTAAATAATCGCAATTTTACAACATGCATATGAATGTATACACTACTACTACTACTACTACTACGTTACACATACAAAAAAAAATGTATTTTACAATTTCTGTCTGTTCGTCTGTCTTTGTTTCTGGCTAATCTCTAAGCGGCTTGGCTAATTTTGACAGAATTCTCACTGGCAGGTAGCTGATGCAATAAGAAGTAACTTAAGCTTCTTTTATTAACAATTAAAAGAGCTTAAATAAGTAACAATTTTCTTGAATTCCACGCGGACGAAGTCGCGGACACAGTTAGCTAAATAATGTAACGCGCACTATTAAAAAAAACTGGAAAATTAAAAAAAAGGAAATGTATTTTTTTTACACAACACTAAAAATTTTTTTGCCATTAAACACATTTTTTTATTGTAAAATGTGCGTTAAATATTTACGTCTTAAATAATATTACAAGTACCTAATGTGAATATACGGTTTTGAATAAATTTATAACAATGCTACCACAAAAACACGCGGATGCAGATTGAAGAAACTGGCTCACGTCTGGAGTTAAGATGACCTAAAGGTTAAACAAAAAATATTGTGTAAGTCTATTTGTACATACTTATCTCTCATACACGAATACTATATAGTTAATTTGTACGGTTTTTTTTGTTTTTAGCATTGTTTTTTTGCAAAAGAAAATTGTTCGTATTTAGCATTTAGAAGAATGTATAACTTGCTCAGCTACTTATTTTTTTTAATGATATTGGAAGGCAAACAAGCAGACGATTCTCCTGATGGTACGAAATCACGACGCCTAGAGATACCAAGGGTCGTAATGGTGTGTTGCCAATCTGAGGCCGAGATGTTAGGCCTCGAGCAAAAGAAAGTTTACCGGCTATCATACCCTCCAAAATAGAACACGTCAACGGCAAGCACTGACGTGATGGCGGCAAGAATAGGTAAAGCGGTGGTACCAATCTGGGCGGGTCGCTACGGAACTCGACCACCTAGTGTGTCAAAAATTTACAAAGATAGATAGATAGATAATACAAAGGATTTAATACAACATAATATAGAGCTGAGCTGGACTCTGGTAAGTATTACGTTTGGTCTGGTTTATAAAAAAAACTCATTAAAAAGTTAGTAAGTTGGTTTCCTGAAAAAGTATTTTTCGACGCCCCCAAGCAATAATCCAGTAATCGCAAAACTCAAATTTTTCAGGAGAACATATTTTGTGTTTTTTAACTATATCTTTTCACTTAACCATTATTATGCTATGTTAAATACATCAAATGAAAGGTGTTTTTTTTTTAGAATAACCTTATTTCATCGCGACAACATTATATATGCAAATATTCATGTAATGCATAAAAGTACATATTACGTAAAACGTTTTTGTAACATTTTATCAGTAATTTTATCTTTCATTACTGAATTATAAAGATGAATTTAGTAATATTAACTTACGAGGTTATTGCGGTAAACTTTTTTGATAGAATAATACAGCAATGATTATTTACTTGGTCATCTAAGCAAGTTTTTCAATGAAGATGCTAACTGTGAAGTTCTATAACTGTTTCACAAAGTACTTTTATGTATTTGAATAAAATTGTATTCACCGTTTACAGATATTTCAAAAAAGTGTTGTTAAGAGGATAATGAAACAAAACTAACCAATTATAACAAAATATGACGTATAATGAAAAAAAAGCATCAAAACAACAAAAAACAGTCTTCTGTATTATCAGAATTTTAATCAAAAATTAAAGTGTGACGCTAAACAACGATGTTATTAAATTTAAATGTAATCAATTGTCACTAACGGAGGTTTCTTTCATAACTATGTTAGCATTATTCTGCTAATATGACAGTGATTCGTAAAAACTATGATAGTATCTTGGAATTGCTCCACTATTGCACAAAGATAGTAAATATGTGTGGAATGTCTTGGTTATTGGAATAGGCTGATTACAAGTCGGCTCTAGAGTGATATTTTCAGTTGGTAAGCCCGGCTGGGATTTTTGTCCCCGTCGTCTATTTTGAGTTGATTGTAAGGTGTGTAACTCTAAATAACAGATGTAAAATAAGCCTTTAATTTGCTAATTCCGCGTAAGCAGTGTAACTGTTGTGACAAATAATCCTCCAAATGACACAGAGTGTGACAAGCCTAACTGAGGTTCCCACCACCCACCTCCGCGACCAGAACACGAATATAGGAAGAGCTCGGGAAACAATCCAGATTATCACGTTCTTCACCTGTGACAACGCTACCTAAAGTTCAAGAGTCACGAGGTTCTCGTGTCGTCGTTTGTACGGTACAGTCGATTTACATGGCTTAGAGCATTGTTTTTCCCATTTTCGCTGTAATTTTCCGTTTGTTTTGGAACGAAGTTCCTTACGGCAGACTGAAAAAATGTGATAGTAGAAACCGTAAGAAAAAAACGTGGAATAAAACCATTAAATGAGACGTGCGCAGGCGCGACAGTCGTATCTCCACCCCGCCAATGCATAGTTTTCTTTAGAATTAAGCTTAAAAATTTATGAAAGAAAAATTAAGCAAATAATATATACCTACGCTAGATCGCCTAAATAAGGTAAATACTCGTAGTAAGTATTATGACGATCGCATCGTGGAAGAGTTACTGAGGTGTTTTTTGTACCTTTATCAGTTCTTATAAAAACTATCGGACGTAAATTGCAGACTTGACCTTGAGTGTTCGGACGTCCTAAAATCATTGGGCATGCTGGATGTTTATGTCAGCCGTAAGCATAGATTATGCACTCGTAAACGTTCGCGGATGGCATGTGCACACCTATCGGTCGCATCCGTAAGCGGCGGCTGATAATATGTTAAACAAACTGTCGGACGCGGTTGACGGCCGCGGCTAACTGACGCGTCATAGATTCGACGCGTTCTAGATAATGAAAGTACACTGTAAAAGTACTGAGCCTTGCAAATCGGACGTAAGTCGCGGACGCGACCTTGAACGTTCGGACGTCCGAAAGATATCTGGCGCACTGGATTCATATGTCGTGCCTCCTCTACACTTAGACAGATTCACCTGCAGATAGCATTGGCGCACGCGTCCGCCGACGTGTGGAGGGGGTGATTTGCTCATCTGCGGTAGGTATTTGATATCGGCAGACGCGTCTGGTACTTATCCGTAAGTTGTCGGTTTTGTTGTGCTACACACGGATCAAAGGGTTCTAGCGCGAGCGCTCGGTGGTCTGACAACGCATCAGTGTTCGTAAGTAAGCGAATGACAGTGCACGCAAGATTTTTACAGTACTTTTTTGCGTTCTTTCTTTTTTCTTGCTCGTTGAAATGGCAAACATGAGTACTGAGGAAACATGCAAATTACTGGTGCTGTATCAAGCAGAAAACAGCCTATGGAATCCTAAAAATAAATACCACAAAAATAAAAATGTTGCAAGTACACAAATAAATAAATCAGCTATTTGGCAGCTACGGTCTCTATATCCATTTTGCGTCCACTTCTTTATCCATGTTGTGTCTGACGAGAACCAACAGACTTATCGACATACAGACGTGTGGACGGCTCACAGAGATTTATCTCGCCAGCGTTTGCAAACGAATCTTATCTACGTGTAGAGGAGCATTAGCCGTAAACGTCCGCCGTCAGCATGTGCACACTTATCAGTCGCGTCTGTAAGCAAAACTGATAATTATATGATACAGCTTTACTTCGCTTAGTTATTTAGTTTGTGTAGATAATTCGAGCAAATCAGCCATATCACATTACACTATGACCTTTGAGTTTAAAAACGATAGGAACTGTTTTTCTAAAGTATAGAAAATGAACCAAGCATATGAATTTTTTGACGACAACCTAGATTGCGACCTCAAGATTTGGGTACCTCCAAAAGAGCTTCATTTTTAGAAGCAAAACAAAAAAAAACAATACATCTGTTGAACCCCTTTCCAAAAGGGAAACCACCTGCTTGTTTGTCAGTTATGCATTAAGAAAGCAGCCAAAGAGCGAGACGAATTCGCCCATGGCGGGTTCCGCAGCAGCAAGTATAAAAATTCTTATAAAATGAAATGAATTGCAATTTGTAAGAATTTCTTGCAGTCTTGTCAACATAAGTGAAAAATTTATGCATTATTAAGCATAATTTAGTTTTTTTCATATTTTTTTTATTTTTATGATATAAGAAGTTAAGAAGTAAGAAACTCACGGAGTCTAGAGATACCAAAAATGGCAATGGTGCGTTGCCAACCTTAGGTTGGGATGTTAGGGCTCGAGAAAATGTAAGTTTACCGGCTACGTTATCCTCCGATCCGAAATACGTTAACGGCAAGCGCTGACGTTATGCAGCAGGAATAGGTACGGTGGTGGTACCAATCCGAGCGAGTCGCTGCGAGACTCGACCACCTAGTAGTAAAATAATAGCAAATTCATTTCCAACAAGATTGCTGGTGGTTTAATAGTAGGGACCCACCACCATATCTACTCCTGCCACTTAATGAAATATACGGAGGGCTGGGTAGCCAATAGACTTGCACAAAGGGCGTCACATCCCGACCACAGGACAACCTTTAACATCTACAGTTTCTATGTTACGGTTATAAAAACGCTGTGGGCCCTCTAGTTCAATAAAAAATTCAAAATTTCTTTACACGACAAAAACCTGTAATAAGTCGAATATGTCAAAAAATCCCTAAGTCCACTTTAATCGTCAAAAAAATTAAACTGATGGATCTTTTTGCACTCTTATGTCCACTTTAATCCTTTATTCAGAATTCTTTACAACGTGGATATTTCAGAACTACTGCGTGTCTGAAAATCCATGAAGGAAAACCTACACAGTGTAAGTTTCTTTTATCAAACATAATTTTCCTAACTTAATCATAAATTAACAATGTAATGTCACTTGTGTGTTATGTTATTTATGTCATATCTATAATATTCATAATTGTTCTTGTTATAATTAATTACGAAATCCGGTTTATGGTCGATCATGGAAGTGTTTGATTTACAATATATGAAACGTGTTTAATACATATAATTTTATTAATGATATATTACACACCAACGGTGGTAATGGTTCATTGCCAACCTGAGGCCGGGATGTTAGACCTCGAGCGAAAGTATGTTTACCGGCTACCTTAACCTCCGAACCGGAACACGTCATGACGTTATGGCGGTAGGGATAGGTAAGGCGGTGGTACCAATCCGGATGAATCGATGCGAAACTCTACCACCTAGTCAGATGTCACGGTGTTAGTGACGGTAAGCCTATGGTCGCCTTTTACGCTGCCTGGCAGGAAGGCAGATGGTCTATTCTGCAAAGGAGCCCAGACCAACACGGGGAGTCTCCAAACCGGTGTGTTTGTATGAAAGAAGGAATTAATGTTAATAAAGGTAAGCAAGATCTGTAGAAACCGTGCCAATAAGCAGTTGCTATGTTTTGCCTTCGCCATTAGAAATTGGTGTCAAGACATGTTCAGTAGTACCTAGGTACTATTTAAATTTTGCGCTTCGGCTATAGGTATTCATCAAGCTTCGGAAATCCGAATATATTTTAAAGATATCTAGGTATATAGAGTTGTTATAGCAAATAAGTAATCATTTCGCTTAAATACAGATTAGGCCAGCCAATTTATAAATAAAAGTATAAAGTGTAAAAAGTGTACAGCCGAAGCGCATAATTTAAATAGTAGTACCTACTGTAAATTTATCTACTTGTATTAACTTAATATATTTACGTAGTATATAATAATCCATCTACAAAATTGACATGAGCTTTAAAGCAAAATTACTTCAATAATACAATATACCAAAGAACTGGTGCCCTTATTGCATACATAATAATGTCGCGTTTGACGTGGACAATTAGCAGTATTAAAATAGTAGGTTTACTTACTAAAATAAAAAAAGCCTAAAAACTTTACGATATACACCCTTCAGTTTATTACTTTACTTAATAATAAAAAAAATGAAATCACAGTGAGTTGAGCGATATTATAATAAGTTGAAATAAAATTATCACAAAAATTTAGACACTTGTAAAACAGTGTTTTTCACAGTAAACATTTCAACAATAGCAATATGAATTTCTTAAATGTTTGTGTGCTATGTACTTCATTAAAAACTATCTTCAAAACGACCATTCACTAATTTCATAATTGCAAAATAAAACATTAAGCACATTTTTATAAATTATTGAGTACGAGTATTATGTGAATTGTTTGATAGACTTTCACTAAGTTAAGATTTTCAACATTTTGATAAAAATGAAAAAGGGTGGAGATAATTTAAGCAATTAAATCAGTTTAGGTATAGTTTTGTTCGCAAAAATAACAAACTCTCATAAAAGAGATATTAAAAATGAACTTTTATACAAAACTGGCTACTCCCGCGAACTTCGTTCCGCCCGTTCAGTTTGTATGTCCTTCTCCCGGTTTTAAGTTACCTCCCTACCAATTTTCAGCCTAATCGGTTTAGCCGTTCTTGAGTTATAAATAGTGTAACTAACATGACTTTCTTTTATATATATATATAGATGTGTGTGTTTGATCGATTGACAGATTAAACTAGATATGTCAAGTACAAATTTTCCCAAATATAAAATATAATAAAAAAAAATTATAACTACATATTTAATGTAGTACCTACATAACAAATATATAGTACATTTAAAAATAAATTAATTACAGCATGTTTGATGTATTTAATGAAGTAGGTACATATAAACATGTAAGTAGGAAGGAACATTAATTTCTTTTAAATATTCATGTTTGACGTATTGGTAAACTACGACTAAAGTTGGTTGGACTAAAATGACCGCCTCGTTGGTCGAGTGGCTAGCGTACACGCCTAACTACACCGATCAACCGCGAGGCTCGGCTTCGATTCCCGACGGGGCAGGCATTTGTGTGATGAACATTTAGATGTCTGCATTTATGGGTCTGGGTGTTTATTAAATTTATTCTGGTATCTATTTAAGTATTTCTGTGTATTAGTATCGTTGACTAACACCCATAACACAAGCATATAACTTGCTTACTTTGGGGTTAGATTCAATTTGTGTGACTGGTCCAAGGGATATTTATTTATTATTATTTATTTATTTAAAGTCATTGGCAAAATGGAATGTTCACAGTATACAATATTACATTACTGCTATTTAAATTATGCGCTTCGGCTTTACACTTTTTACTATTTTTACACTTACGCTGACCTAATCTAGATTTAACCGAAATATTTAATAAAGTATGTGTCAACAACAACTCTTTATAGATATCATTAAAATATATTCGGATATCCGAAGCTCGACGATTTTAGCCGAAGAGCATAATTTAAAAAGTATTAATGTACTGACTTTATACATTGGTTATCTTTGATCATCAAATTGATTATAATTTTTTATTTATTAAAGTTGTGATTGAAATAAATGTTCGTAAAAAAAGTTCTACTAGTTATGGACACACAGTTTATTTTATGAGTACAATAGGGTGTATAATTATTTTTTGTAAATAATCGAGTGGCCACATACTAATAGAAATATAGGTAAAAGAATCTCTCTGCTGTTCTGAAAATTGCCTAAGATATCGCAA
Source organism: Calephelis nemesis (assembly GCA_002245505.1). Lineage (NCBI taxonomy): Eukaryota > Metazoa > Arthropoda > Insecta > Lepidoptera > Riodinidae > Calephelis > Calephelis nemesis. Next base: position 68,008 of record NJDD01005298.1, read on the forward strand.
CTTCTAAATCATGGTTTTGCACTGACCAAAAAATGATGTTACATACTAAAAGTATGCTCGACTGTGATGTCACTTTCAAGGAGTTGGTATGTACACATTATGTACACAGGGAGTTTGGATTGATAGCTTATTAAAAGTTGCAATAACGAAAGCATTTCACGGAACATACTTTAAATTGCATGGATACATGAACATATGATTATACAGACTGACTGGTGAGATACCTTCAATACTTATGGAGAGTACTCGGTACTCGATTCTCGTTAACTTGATATAAAAAAAATAGAAACTTAATTTTTTATCGAAATATCTCTAAAAATAAGTGAAATTTGGATATTATACTCCGTCACGTGCGGCGCGGCACACGATACGCCGCCGCCACCCCCGCCCTCCATCCCGCTACCGCGGTGTCCGCAGTTAAATACTAGACTCTCCGTGTACTGTGTACAAAGTTTACTTAAGAAGTTATTTAATATTTCGTTTTTATGTTATTTTATTTCATGATATATGTTCGCATACTATCACGTCCTCAAATATTGAAGGTATCTCACCAGTCATCCTGTATATAGGATTACCAAAAAATATGGATAAAATATTTAAAAAAGACATATTCCATACGTTGGTTTTATTATTGAAGTTATACTTCTTCAAGGTGTTATTATAAAAAATGACGAGTGTAAAATTATAGAAAATGCGTCCATATGTAACACAAAAGTAACATCATGAAGTTGCCTGCTTTAGATACATGTTTCTATATTCACACACGTGTTTTAGTTTCATGCAGATTTGGTTTATATATTTTTCGTTACAGATCTTTTTATTTTTTTTCAATAATGCCATAAACAAGTAATTATAACTTCTCACCCATATATGTCCATAAGTACACGTACCTACCCATTTTTTTGAAATTATTTAATATTTTTGAAATAGGTTAACCCACCCAATGTTGAATTATCATAAAAAAGGTGGAACCTTAAATAGGTACTTAAAAATAAGTTCCCATATTTTTCTTTTTCAACTACACTTTACAGACTATAATACGCATACTATTACTAATAAATGAAATATCATTCATCTACAATATTTCAATGAAAAATAAAAAAAATACAGCAAATGAAATGATTTTTTTATACAATGTTCATGTTTGATATTCTTATGTTTACAATTAATTAATTTTACAATTTCAATACAAAAAAAAATAAAAAAGAGTTAAAAAAAACTACATTTACTATTTTAAATTTTCTTCATTTTGAATAATTTATAGATATACAAATACTCTGTTTTGTCCGTTTTCAATACAAAAAACTCTAAAAAAAAAACTTCTAAAAAGCTCATAATACAAAAATATTCATGTTTGATCATTTTATGGATACTTACAAATACTTTTTGTTCATTGTCAATGTAAAAAATTACGAAGCTAAATGAACTCCAAAAAAAATCATGTTTGATAATCTTATGGATACAAATAGTGAATCGTACGTTAAAAAAATCTCATGAAAGTTCAACAAATGAAAACTAAATGAACTCTTTAATAAAATGTTCATGTTTGATCAACTGAGTAAAGCTGGTTAATGTGTTTGCGTTGCACTTGTTGTCGTTTCTTGGTGCAACGGATACTATTCCCCGGAGGTAGAACCTTTCGACCCCCCGATCAAACTCCGGGAACGCCAACCCCCCTCCACTGTCTCCCTTGCAAAGGGCTGTACCTGTTAAAGGATATTTTTTTTAATTTTCTTGTATTTAAAATAAATAAACAAACGGATGTCTTGATGGTAAAAAAAACTGGTCACCTCCCTAAATACTCTAAGTATTCATAAATAAACACTTTGGATATAATATAACAGAGTACCCAAGGCATAATTATAAATAACTAGTGGTCGCCCATTGGTCAAAATTCGACCATAATAAATTTTAATATCTTGTTGATAAGAACGCCATTTTCATTTCTCAAGAACAACTACTTTGTTTCCAAACTTTTTAGTGCGCCATCTGTGATCTTTTATCGTTATCATCAATATATTTGTTTGTGTGTGTCAAACGCATGGTAGTGTGGGTAATGTTTATTTATTTATTTAATGTACTTTATAAGCTTTATTATTAAAAATATATTAGCGGTTTGCATTTCTCCTACACATAAACTATAAGTGAGTCAAATTTTATGCTCCTTTTTTTTTTGAATGACTAATGTGTTGCCAACCTCGCGGTTTTTATGCTCCTGCGTCTGCGCAATCTTCGTAAAAAGCGGTCCAAAGGTTTGGCATCACGTTGGCAATAAAGATTACAGTTGAAAGTATAGTCTGTCGACTCTATTACGACTATAGACTACAATATCAACTTATCAGGCAATAATCTTTATTTTTTTAAAATATCGCTACTTCAAGAAAACACGGTAAGTATATATTAGTTTACGACAGTAGCTAGTACCGACTAAATGTACTAGCGTACTAATCGATGATCTAAATGACTAGATTTTTTCACAAGCAGGCAATGAGGTCGTCACATCCTTACGCTGCAGCTGTAAAGATCGCGACAATGCAAGTACAAACCATTAGTATATCCGGCACAGATTTTATCACTAGTGATGAACTCTCGGAACCCTGGCGGGGATTCGGCTATGCATCTGTCTATCCTCACGTATGGTAGTTCCACCACCTTCAGGATCTGGGAGGCGTCACCGTTTTCGGCGGTTAAGCCCCATCCGGCTACCTGGGACATAAATATAAAATATATTAGAACGAGATCCAATTATCCTGTCCCATAACCACACTTCAGTAGTTTCACTTAAGCGGTAGTTTTGCAGCATACATTGTTTCCATGTTATAGTTCCAAGTCTATCAGCTACTACTCATTACGGGAGCAGATCTTGGGAAATAGATAGGTAATAATCGTAATAATCGTATCGTGCGTGTATCGACACGCACTCTTTTCTTCTCTAGTCTTTGGCATGAGCGTTAGCCTTTGCCATTAGTTAAGTTGAATTTGCATCAAGTTAAGTAATATAATAAAGTCGGGGTTACATGATTCGAAATTACTCATATGTCGTACAAGAAATTCTCACATGACTCTTAAGTAAGGCGGATGCCTCCTTACTCAAGCTCATTTAGTGAGATTTGGAGGGAATGAGGACATAACTATACATTAACTTCTTCATGATCATTTCATTTGAGCATTTTTATTACTTAATATAAACACGAATGAACGCTGGGATATGCACAAAATTATGCAAAGCGAGTCTAGCACCGTGACTCAAAATCTCGCTCTGAAATAGTAAAAAAACGATAAAACTACGACCATATTTTCTCTTGATGGCGCTAAAAATCCAACCCGAATCCTCCTACCAGTAGTTTTCGACCGATTTAGACTATGTTCGCCTCTTATGAGCTGTCAAACTAGCCATCAAGCTGTAATACCCCACACACATGCCTCACCACAAACCAAAAGCACACTCCCTTATTATGCCGTGTTGGTCCAGACTCGTATTAGTAAGGTGGTTTATGTAATAATATGAAGATATAAACGACTCGCTCTAGTCTAGTCAAAACGCATGCATAACAATTGAAACTCACAGCGTTGATGAATGCTCATACAGCGATGGAATAATATACTAGGTGGTAGAGTCCTGCAACGACTCGCCCGGACATACAGGCACCACCGCCTTACTTATTCCTTCCGCGAAATGACAATGCTCGTTATTGTCGTGTTTCGGTTGGAGGGTAGGGTAGCCGGTTTACTTACTTACACAGGAGGCTGACCATCTTAGCCTCAGGTTGACATCGCACCATTAGGTACCACATTTGGTGTCTATAGGCGACGGCATTTCTTACCATCAGGAAATCCGTCTGCTTGTTGTCTCCCTATAACATAAAAAAAATCATGATGTGACGTCATATGTGGTTTTCGCATTTTGTTTTAAAAATAATATCACCGTCAGCAAAGATTTTACGATATGAAATGGCAATTAAGCAGAAAAATTTCCATACTAAGAAACACATGGCAAATTCGCCCAACGCGGCTAGCATGTCTGGCTATTACCAACTGCCGACGCGACAACTCCAACGAAATTGGAATGCAATCCCTTGGAAAAAGTTATGTTAGTAGGTACCTTTCCATATTTTCCTTCACTAAGTTGATTCCTGTCAAAATATACGTCAAAATCGACACACACTGGCCGCACGTAGACCTTGTATTCGAAGGCGGTGGCCAGAATCACCATAGCTATATCGTCCTGGAAATTTGACGCCGAACCTTGGAACCGTGCTGGAATTCTTATGTCAGCCACCTGTAAAACCACATAAATTTTGTTAAATGTAGAACTTTACAACAATTAACGAATTTACTAGTTTTGTCAAGAGCGTCTAGAGTTTCCATAACCAGAGTGTATGAAAAGAGTAGTGTTTATGAAGGACGCTGGCAGGTCTAAAAGTGTCGTGATACTTGGCAGTCGATACTCTCTATCTACACAGCAATGAACTTGGCCTGCAGTAGGGAGTTCTACCCGTACCCAGACACTAGTTATTTAACAAAAGCTGAAATTTCTTAGCATATGCTTCTGACTAAGCCGGAAATATGGAGTCACCAGATTTTTTTAAATGGCTAATATTACTCTTGCTGTTTTTAAAACTTCACCGGATTTTGTAGTGCTCAGACCAACGTCAGCAATAAGGGCTATCTCCAGGAACCTCGACTTGATGCTGCTTTCTGTTTACTCAGTGGGTTGATTGTGCGAGTAGTGCATCGTCGCCTCCGAAAAATTATTCATCACCGAAACCGACGGCGGCGTTAAAGTTTAGTGTCTAGTGAGTTTGCGTTGGGATTGGACGGAATCCGTAACGAACATATAATTACGAAGTCTATACTTGTCACTATCGTTCTGTTGTTTTATAGTCGTATTCGATACGATCCTACAATCCTACTCCACATAAATGACTTTCGGTCTATCATAAATTAATATTGCTAGTTTACATACATCAGACTTTTGAGCACCTTCATCTCTAGGGTTGTTCCAGGGCCTATATATTTTTCCAACGGCAACCGCGTAGTCCTCTGCAGGAAGCAGTTTTCTAACATCACTCCAGAAGCAATGAGCAGCTGGAATAAAGGAAATATTTTAATGTACTTCCCATAGTTTCCATTAAGGGCACTTGGAAAAATTTCATAGCCAACTTTTTTGCCAACTGCTGTATTGGCAAAAAAATTGGCTAAAATGAAAGCTTACTCCTTCATACTTCAACTTCTTTAAGGAGGAAAATTTCCTCGTACCACTTTTTTAGTCGTTTTGTCTGTATGTTGATAAATAGGTAATTCTCTACTTAAGTCTAAAGCCCGACTCACACGTTCGTTCGGAAAAATCGAAACAGCATTTTGAACGCAGCAAATCCAAATAAATATAAGGGACCTATCATATATAAATTTTCCCTACGGATTTCGGGTGGATTTCTAAATATAAGGTGGGTATGGACAAAAATCTGTTTCGATATTTAGAAACAGATTTCCGTGAAGGCATTCGGAACATAAGTGGCAGACATGTTACGATTTGCCCAAATGTGCCGCCTTACAATTCTGGCTGTCATATTGACAGTTATTTCTATCGACATGTTAGGATTAAGCTGGTAACCAGCTCAGCTTCAGGTTGGCAACGTATTAATAACCTTTAATTATTTAGAATACTTGTTTTACATCCCGATATCTTTCTGTTTATTTGTCTTTTTTAGCAAAACAATGACGATATAACTTGTTTTTTTTTTAATTCAAATTAAATTAATTCAAACTCACCGGAAATAACAACTGAGTTGCTGACTAGAGATCCGCCGCATATCTGCATGTAAGGTGTGGTCGTCTTCCTATATATGCCAGTGTGCCAGGGAAGCTCTCCCTTATTGGCATATCTGCCATCAATGATGAGCTGCTCACCCTCTGGTGTAATCCTACCACATTCTGAAAATGAAATCAATCAATCGTTTTAAAAAGAAGGAGAAGTTTCTCAACCCCACTGTATAGTTTTGGTAAGGGCTACTTCAAAAATATTTACTAGATAAATAAATGTTAACCAACATTTTTTTAAATACACACATATCTTCACGCCAAGCCCCTTATGGAGTAAGCAGAGAGTATCAAGTGCCTAATCTTACGACTCTGGCAGACCCATATGGCTTCCTCTTTTTTTGTTCTTTGAAAGCAGATATTTTCTGGTTGCTTCCATTTAAATTTGACTAAAATCTGTCAAGAGATTTTTTATTTATTTTAAAGTGGGTACTAACTAACAACTGCCGGTACTGATACCGATTAAAACTGGTATTTAATTAAGGTACCCGTTAAATTGTTAAATACAAGCGCGACGTCGCTAATTTTTCTTTTTATGTATCGGTATTACTTTAATCTCTCATGAAGGAACAATGAATGAATAAAAATGAATAAAAAAAATGCTACGTACCTAATTATTTTCTTGTACGGTATTTATTGAAGCAGTACCGGTATAAAAACCCTTAAACCAATAGTACCGCTACTAAGTCAGGTAAGTCTGGTACAGGTAACGCCTTTGGTATCGGTATTGCTTCAAGGCTATTACTACCGGTTCCCAAAAATACCGGTATTTCAAGCCCTGGTCATGACTTATACAAAATTATTACACAATATACTATCGAATAAGAAATAAATAAGTATATATATTGACGTTTATAAATTGAGTCAGTTAAAAAAAGAAATCGTGTTGAATTTGAATAAGTGGCTTATTTGAAGACATTTTTGATGTTATACTTCTTTTGGCGCGTTAGGAAAAAATGATGAGGGTAAATTTTTACGATGCGCGCGCACACCGTCACGAAAAACCGACATGATGAAGTTAGCTAT
>NJDD01005298.1:74963-91349 GCA_002245505.1 Calephelis nemesis
TACAAATGTAAAATAAGGCAAAAGATAAAAATTTTAAAAAGATTTTTATCTTATTACGCCGAAGAAGTATAACTTCTAACGCGTGTACATAAGTACACACACACAATATTTTTTTACCCTCTTAACTTAATATTAACTAAACAACTAAATAATTTTCGGGTAGAACAGTATGAAATGAAACGGAAAAGTGACTACAGTCATATCTATACGCCAGTCCAAGTCCAAGCGAGGTAAGCACAGAGTTCTCCGTTGGTTCGGTCATGTTTGAATAATGGTAGATCAAACTTAAAAGACTGATGTAACATATAGGTACTACTAATATTGCATTTGTATAAAATACAAAATGTAAATGAGGATACCCAAAAAGCCAGGAAACTTAGGTTGACATTTTACGACCAAATCCCTCGGGTATTGTCCGATATTACTGCGAAACTAGGGTATTGGCATGAAAAAAAATTAGGTGAAGGAAACTGGGTAGGTCTGTCAAACGTCCGTTCACCGCATACGTTCGGAATCCTTGTACGGAATTCAGTTTCAAAAATCGAAGCTGAAGTTTAAAGCTACAAAGTTACTAAAAGAGTTTTGGCGCCATCGAGAGAAAAGTTATTGATCGAGACAAATAATCATAAAGGAATTAGCTTATCGTGTATTTCCTCCTTGCCGCCAAATCTCATTACATGAGCTTGAGTAATGAAGCCATCGCTTTACCCAAGAGCCTGACATGACTTAGTGACGACTTATGACTGATGAATTATTATAATTGATTAAAATAGATATAAAATTTGATGCGAATTTCTACTTGACTAATGGCAAAATATTAACGTGAAGGCCAAAACCTAAAGAAAGAAAAGAACTTACTAAAATGACGTACGGGAAAACTACTTATGTATAGGTATATGGTGGATCCATAGACTGCGTTCGGTATTGCGTTCCGATTTTTCTGTAGGGTATTATTCCGAATTTAGGTGGCAGGACGAAATCTTAGAATTAGATACGGAAAGGTGTGCTCATGAAGCTATAGACTGCTACTGGAGATTACACTCCTAACATAGAACTGATGTCGTATCCAAACATTGCTGACCATTCCTAAAGTAGAACTGGACATCCAAACATTGCTGAATCTCTTGTATCGTGTCTTTCTTATTTTGACTTTGTTTATTGACTTCACAAGACTCTGAAAGAGAGGCCGGTACATTAGATAGAGTCAGCAATATTTGGAAATATTGCTATAATGATATATGTCATCATTTCTTTGTTATAAGTGTCTATAGCTTCATATGTGTGCTATACATAGCCTTTGGTTATAGTTAGATAGGCCCGCCACATACATTTCGATTTTTGTTACGGAATTGCGTTTTGTAAAAATCGTATTCGTTTCGTAATCGTATCGTATTTCGCCCATAGCCAATTCACTCAAATTCCGCTTGAAAAAATTTCTGATGTATGCTTTTATGAAGCTTTTATGAGTTTGCTGCATTCTAAATTTTTCCAATAAAAAAATCAAAATGCGGAAAACATGTGGTGGGTATTATACCTGTGTAAAATTTCAAATTCGTTTCACAAGTATTCCAATTTCAAAAGGGTTTTGGCGCCATCGAGAGGAAGGGTAGTTCCAGTTTTTTATAATTATTGAATTTCAAATAGGTAATATTGAGTGAAATTAGTCAATCCTGGTGACATTTTGTACAACTTCCTTTAGTGCCCTATTACTAGCAAATTATTTATGAAGAAATTAGTTTATCGTGTATTTCTACGTTACCGCCAAAATTTACTAAATGGGCTTGTGTAAAGAAAGCGGTGCGATCTAGGCGGATTATTATGCTGCGTTGCGTCCCGTCCCGGCACGTCGAAATGGGCGCTATCCTTTATCCAATCCTTTATGACTTTTTATTACGACTTATGACCAGTTTTAAATAATTTGAGCCGGATTTTGCTAAATAGTTTAAGTTGATGTGAACACAATTATTTACTTGACTACTAGCCAATGCTAACGCCAATACTAAAAGCTAAAAAAAGGTTGAGAGTTCTTTGTATGGTTATATTACTCGTTGGTATGATTTAAAATAATTATTTGAACTTTACCTCTGACTGGGTTAGTTTAGTTTAATATTTATGATTATCCCCCAATGTTGATCAGGGTCTGTTGAGAAGAAAAGACCATCTGCCTCTCTGCCTCGCAGCTTGTAAATGGCGAGCACAAGTTAAGTCATTACCAACAGGACCACTGGTGGTCCCCGTTACCTATTCCTGCCGCCATAAATACACTGTCACTAGAGTGGTCAGTAGACTTGTACCTGACATTCTGGTCATAGCATAGCGTGACCTGTAACATCTATAATGTCTATTGGTCATGGTTGTCTCTAACCGTTAGGAGAGCCATATGTTTGTTCGTTGACTTATCACATAATAAAATACCCCTCCATCAAACCTTCACGTGCTTGAGTAAGCAAATTTTGTTTGTGTCATGGGTGTCAAAAGTCAGAGCTGCTAAAACAAGAAAATTGCTATCGAAATAAATTCAATTAACCATTACATTCAGAAATGGTCACCATGTTGACCATAGAAATGCCAGACCCTGTCTGTGATTGCCGAACTCTAGCATCATTTTATTTTGCGTAAAATTGTTGGGGAGGGGGGGTTCCTTTGTAGAATAGACCATCTACCTTCCTGCAAAGCAGCTTGTAAAAGGCAAGCATAGGATTACCGTCACTAGCACCGTGACATTTGATTAGGCGGTAGAGTTTCATAGCGACTTGTTTGGATTGGTTTCATCGCCTTACCTTTTCCTGCTGCCACAACGTCAGTCCTTGCTATTGACATTTTCCGGTTCGGAGGATAAGGTTACCAGTAAACTTACTTTTGCTCGAAGCATAACATCCCGGCATTAGGTTGTCAACGCACCGTTACCACATTTGGTGTATCTAGGCGGCATGGATTTCTTACCATCACGTAATCTATCTGCCTTTTTGCCTTCCAATATCATGAAAGTAAAAAAAACATTAATATGGAATGAAACCGTCAAAAACAGGGACTCTTTTTATGTCAGGCAGTATTTTGTTTAGAATTCTCACTTTTATCAGTATAATATTACGCTCGATGTTTACCCACGACTCCTTTAGTGTATAATAGTTACGATTTTCATACAAATTGTCATCAAAATCCAAAAGAACCAAACCCGAGACCTCATGTAGGAAACGCCAACAACAAACCACTAACCACAACCGCAAGCACATAAATAAACATGCAGTTAATGTTAAGAGGATGGAAATGACAAATAAAACATCTTTATTCACTTGAAAGTATTTATTTACTAAAAAGATAACGTTTTTAACAATCCATCCTGTTAACATAATATTAAAACAATAGATAGCAAATAGTTATTACATGGAAATAAGCAATAAAGGATAGCGCCCATTTGGTCGGGCCGGGACGGAGCGCATCGCAGCGCAATAATCCGCATAGATCGCTTGCATACATTTTGTATAGAGCAACGCCCACTTTGCCGGGGAGCATCGGTGCGGATTACCGCGAGGTACCCCGCGCGCATCCCCGATGCTGTCTACAGTGACCAAAGATCACGATATCACTATTAAGATTAGAGAACTCGGCATTTTAACGCTAAAGTTTCGTATGACAACTACTAGAGGCGCCACTTTCCATATTTGACGATTTTATCGTCGAATGGCCTCTCTATTTGTATACTCCTACTCTGGTACTGAGTAACAAAAATTGATTTTTGATGCGATGCAGCCCGGCCCGTATCAGTGTGCTTTGCAATGCGATTCGACCGACCCGACACACTCTGCCCCGTCAACATTCGACGCTATCCTTAAGGCGTATCCCGAGGAAATCATCCATCTCTGTATCATCCTTGACACGTTCATGTAAATCTATACCAAAATGCAATACAAATCAAGACGTAGACAACAAGATAAATACTATAAAAAGTTAAATGCCATGAGAAACCTATTATGGCATTTATATTGTTAAAAAAATGGTTGAAAAAAATCAACATTTGCAAAATATGCAAAACGTTCATTTTCATACTTAAATTTCTGAACAATATAGGCTATAGGTTTCAGAAAAGTAAGGCTCCAAATAGGGATCGATTTCCCAGGATGCGCCTTAATCAGAAATGCTTTTATATGGCTTTAAAAAAAAACCTTTGTTGTGTCATTTACATAAGTAATACCAAAATGTCCAAAATTGTAAAAAAAATTAGATTCCTTATAAATCCTCATTATATTTTCATTGTGTAATATAAGTACAGTGCCACCAACATAACTGTTCAGTAGGTAAAATCGGAACTAAACTGCATTTTGTGATTTTTTTATTACCTACCGCCTTTATTTCTTCAATAAGATTGTCAATAAAATAAATAAATACTAATAACCTATCTACAGATAAAGACAGTCCTACAGTTTTGTTGCTAAGATATTTTTGTTAATGATTGAAAAATACCTTACCAGTTACAGTTATCTGGCAACCAATCTAAAATAGCACGATCTCTTATCTTAGATAGGTTATTAGTATTGGCACTAAACATATATGTTGGTCGCACTGTACACTCATACGTAATTAATAGTTTGAATATTGGTTTGTATTTAAAACCAACATTTTCGTAGTTATATTTTTATAAAAGGTTGTAAATACGAAATGCGAATTTTAAAAATAATGTAGGTAGGCAAAAGTTAAAAAAAAGAAGTGCTTGTTTAAACAATAGGAAAGGCATCACAGCCACAGTTTTTAATCAGTCCCAACTCCCAATTAGACGAATGAAATTAGAAGTGATTTATCTCTAGAAATTTTCTCGTTCACTATACCTTAATTATTTTAACAATAATTTTTGGTGGGGAGACAATGGCAATAAAACTGATCCTTTCTGTTTTTAAGAATAAGTTCGTTTTACGAATAAATGCTATAAAGCCTAATTAATATTTACATTTAAAATGTTACCATAGTCTGTGAATGTATTTTATTTTAACTTATCTAAATTATAGTTAAGATAAAATACATTACACACCATGACAGCCGATTTGATATAGGTATTATAAAAGCGTTTGTTACAAATGTCAATTAATTATCAAGAAAACATAACCAAAACCAAGTCGAATTTGTAAGTTTTTGTACCTATATGTAATTAGTATGGCAAGTAATACTTTAGTAAATAGCTTCTATTAAACGACAAAATAAATGCTTACTCAGGTCATACAAACGTCAAATCAATTATGGCAATCATGCGTGACGCAAAATAATAACTTAATAAATCACATTTAACATATGTGACTTTTTCTTTTGTGTTGCTACTCAATTAACTTGTAAATTACTGAAAAATAAAATTATCACAAAATATTGTATTTTTAAGTCTTAAAATCACATATTTTTCGGAACTTTACCGCTTCTTCGAGAAACATCATTTCGCCCTTTGGCTGACAGCCGCCTATAATTAAATTCCCGAAGTAACATTACTATTTTCTTATTTTAATAATCGCTATTTTCAAGGAACAAATCTCAATTAGAACCACTAAACGTCACTTACTGAACAGTAGTTGGTGGAACTGTACATACCTAGTTATTTCTTACTTGCTATGGGAGGGTTTACAGGTAAAAGGTGGAAGCAGTTTTACTAAGTAATTATTGAATTTCTTGAGCATAATGAGTAAACTTTGTGAATTTTGGTGCCAGTGTCATGTATTCAGCTAAAGTGCACAAGTGAAGTATTCATGGGAAAAATAGTGCATTGTGTATTTTTGCGATGCTGCCTAATCTCACTCTATGAGTTTAGGCCGGATGTTTTGCCTGAACTTTATTTTATGAAATCTGGCGATGACTTGTTGCAAATTATTTAATTTAACTAGTGGCAGATACTTACACCTACACCCAAAAAAAACTTACTGTAGGAACTCATCTGTTTAAATTAATAAATCTGTTTAAGGTTTAATTGTGTATCTGAACATCGATAGGTGGCGCCAGTTTGGTATAACATTTATAAAAAAAAATTTAATTATTAAGATTGCTATGTTTTTAATTCGCCTAAATCATATGTTGCTAGTATCTGAATATCTTTAGACTTACTTTCAAATTAAAACGTATGTTCTACATATTTGAATGAAACGTTTTTTGTTTAAATTTTAATGTTTTCGAGTAATAGTAAGAAAAAACTTTGAAATTTTTTCTACCTCTTGCCAGTGGTTCAAGATCCCGCAATTTCGTCACATTTTTTAACATTAAAACTACATTATGTCAAAAACACAAACTTTAGAAATGTATTCTGATTTCAATGTATATTAAGTCGGAGCAAAAAGTGTTAATCAGATTAACAAAAACAAATATAGAAATAAATTCACCTCAGTTACTCACTGCAACTGCTACACTTACTATACTTTTTTTAATCTCAGTTACCTTGGTTTTTGTCATTCGTCTTAAGGCAACCTGTTTGTTATTTTATTTCCTTTATCAGTGACACATTGGTCATGTACTTACTATCATATCCGACTCTGTAATCAAGTGACTTTAATTGTTCATTTAGTATTATGTATATGCTCCCCACGCTGCTAAAATGTGAACGTCAGAAGATCTTTTTTAAATTTTCACCATCTAATTGATGGACTTCATTAGGTCACCATGACGCTGGAGTGACTTTACATTTAGCATCCTGAGCTCCCCTACTGTAATTTGTTAGCTGTTCATATCTAAATTACTTGTGCGTTTCTAATTAGTTATTAAATCATTTCGTACCATTCTCTATTCACTAGGTAACCGACATAATTATCTTACATATTTTTCTGACCACTGGTTTTTTTAATAATCTAAAATAAAACATCATTATGATTAGTAACTCTAACACTGAAGTTCTTCTTTTTTAAACATAGGAATATTAATGTTAGATTGATTAATATTGATATTTGCAATATCATTATTAACTTCAATATTATTTTCCTGAAATTAAAAAATGACTATGATAAAATTTGAAAAACATGAAAGGAACCATCAATCCTTTTATTCTAGGCTACTGGTTTCAAAAAATCATTTACGTTAATATGAACGTTCTTCGTAATTATACTTATAACATTATATCAGTGTTGCAAGATACCTTTATGAACGTTAATATTAAATAATATTGATTAATTCAACTAAGTCTTATATGTTCGTGTATTTGTTTAGATATTTTTCTATGTGTGAAATTTAATTTCAATAATCCTTTTTATGTAAAAGACTACATAAATGTAAGCAAATTTAACGCATTTTTGTTTTAACATAAATATACTTTCTTATAATTAATTATTTAAAACATTATTTCAAATTTTAATTAATAATTTGTCATCAAAAAGCACCAGTTGCATAAAAGATATTTTAATATAAATAAAAACGTTAAAAAAGTATGCTTTTTTATTTTAATTCATTCATAGATCGTGAGCTACCCATTCTCCAATCAGTTTCATCGATATAAGAATTATGATCAGAAGCATCTAATTTTTCTTCACGTTTTTTAGAATCGTCTAAAGTCAAACTATAATTTTCTTTGTTAAGAATTTCTACATTATTTGCCGCATTCTTAGATATAGGAATATTAATATTAATATTAGATTGATTAATATTTATATTTGTGATATCGTTCGTGTCAGGTGAAATAATATTAACGTTTGTAATACCATTATTAGTTTTCATACTAGTTTTATAAGATTTAGAGACATGTATTTCTATAGAGTTATCGATTATGATTGTAATATCTTTGTTGTTCGAACCTGGATAGCAAGTTGCGACATTATTCCACCCTCCTTCAGTGCATCTCATGATTGACAGGAACCCAGGGTAGTAGTAGTTTGGTTTCCTGCAGACAGGACGTACTGCAGTTCCTACTGGCTCATATAACGAACAGGGTCGGGATCCTTCTATTCCATTTGATCCAGACACCAAACATTGGTATTCAACGCTGGGATGTGGATTCAATCTACACAGACCTGGAGACAAATGCATAAATAAATAATTGTTTATTACAACATTTAAACAAAATATGGGGTAAAGTTAATAAAAAATAAAGGATCCATGGGACTAAAATTTTAAATACGTAAGGAATGTAAGAATGAATGAATGAAGGAATGACTAACTATTGATACCGTCACTAATTATGATACCGGTAGACTTCGTACATAGTTAGTTACATTACTGACAGGCAGCTCATAAACGGCGAGCTAGGCTTACCATGACTAACACCATGATATCCTACTAGGTGGTAGAGTTTCGCAGCGACTCGCCCGGATTGGTACCAAACATCCAATGTTTGCCGTTGACGTGTTCCGGTTAGGAGGGTAAGGTAGCCGGTAAACTTACTTTTACTACGGTTGGCATCGGACCTTTACTACCTTTGGTATCTCTAGGCAGCGTGATTTCGTGATGATAAGATCATCACTGTCAAATCCGTCTGCTTGTTAATCTTCCAATACCATAAAAAAGTATTCTATTAGTAGTACTTAAGATAATGGAAGGCAAACACCTTTCACTATCATAAGATAAAAATTTTTTTCACTATTATTTGATAACACTTTTATTCAATAAAAAATGCTATTTAAATAAAAAAGTTGATTGTAATACTTACGGACACATCTCGGGAACTGAGTAGACCAATAGCCATTGATACAATAGATGGTGGTCTTTTGGTCCTCGACTCCATACCCAGGATTGCAGGATATATTGAGGTAGGCACTGTCCACAGCATTGCCTGGGCCAAGGCCAGGGGCTCCTGGTACAGTATACCTGCCATGGGCAGGAAATGGCGGCAGTATACAATTTCCAGTTTCGATTGGACTGAAATAAAAAATGTACAAAGATTCTTATTAAAATGGCCTTTGTGATCTAATGATACGGCATCCGACTTGATTTCTTGAGTTCCGGGGTTCGATCACTGGGTCGGGAAATTAAAAAAAACTTTGTAATGTATATTTTTAATTTTCTCATAAAAATCATGAAATAAAAATAATAAAACGGGATGGAACATGAGCCCGGTTGGCGATATGCTTGTCACCTATCACATTGTGGGACTTAATGTCTTCGGCTGGTCGTGGGTGCCCTGGTTTTGCCTTTGCCTACCCCTTCGGGAATATAAGCGTGAAGATACTGGCTAAGTATTTTTAAAAAAAACTTTACTTTACTTTTTTTTTAAAAAACACACCTTAACGCCAGGGCCAGGGCTACAACCAGGCCACTCATGACTAGCCCAATGCATTTTAATTCCTCTATGTCATGAGTGACAAACCTATCGCCAACTGGACAATTATTCAATCCTGAGCAATGTTGTTTAGAAAATTGAAAATATACCCTTGAGTAGCCCGAACTGGGAGTCGACCCTGAGACCTTATTCCTTAGTAGCCTGATCTGGGCACAGACCCTGAGACCTCATCTAGTTAACGGCTATACTACGTCAATACACCATACAGGTGGTTTTACTTTTAACTAAATACTACACTTTTTAGTAGATGGCAGACTACTATAAAACTTGCATGGATTGATACCGATACCATATTACTTAAGTGGTAAGGTAGTCGCTAAACTCATCTAGGCACGCGACTTAACATCTCATATCAATACACCGTCCAAATATTTGGTGTCAAGAAATTTGTTTATTTCCGTTTCCGTACTATAATAATTGAAGAGTACTAAAATTACAAAAAAAACGACTTTTTCTACCGACTAAGAAGTGCTAAACAATTGCTTTACGTAGGCCTATAAATAAAAGTTTTTGGTTTTTTTATGAAATTGGAAGGCAAACAAGCAGACGAATTTACTGATGGCAAGAAATTCACGCCGAATAAAGACACCAAAGGTGGTAATGGTGCGTTGCCAACCTGAGGCCAGGATGTTAGCCCTCGAGCAAAAGTAAGTTTACCGGCTACCTTACCCTCCAAACCGGAACTCCAATTATTTTAGTACTGTATCGCGATTTGATTATTTTTTTCGAAAGATAGCTAATGATTATGAAATAGTTCTACGTATATCGACATCCAAGTAATGGTTTCATCATTGACGTTATAGTAAGGTGACGATAAATGTAATAGAATAGAATAGAAATCTAAACATAATATAATAGAATAGAAATCTAAATAGAATAGAATATCTTTTTTTCACATTCACCTTACAAGAGGCACTTGTGACGAGTCTGTATAATACTAAAACTACCACCGGATAAAGAAAGTACATGAAAATGTATAGATCATTAGCTGACCCGGCAGACGTTGTTCTACTTTTTTTTTTGTTGTGATTCAACCTCATCACCTAGGGTTATAAAAATAGATTTTAATATATACCTACATACCTATATAGACCTACTCAATATGCACACAAAATTTCATGAGAATCGGTGAAGCCGTTCCGTAGTACATATATTATTCTGTGTTCAGGAGGAGTACGGTAACTAACATTGTGACACGGGAATTTTATATATAAGATTACTCACTCAAAAACCAATATAAGCAAAATTTTTTTAAGGTACCTCCTTACAATCGTGATCTATCTTTCCAAAAAGAAAACACCAATTGGTGAGATATAGCGTAATAGCGTAACACACATACAAAAAAGCGTATAGTAGAAATTAGAACCTCCCCTTTTTGGAGTGACAAAGTAAGCAAAGTAAATAATTATCTTCAAGTCCATATCCCAGAATTGGTAGGCAGAGGCATAACCGGGGCACCCACGACTAAACGTTGAAGTTGGTTAAAAATAAAAACGAATTTACATCCTCCTTTTGTTTGGTGTTAAAAAGCGGGATGTGCTGTAAACAAAAGGTTGAATAATAAAATTAAGAATATAATAGAACTTACGTTGCGGTAGTTGTGGTGGTGGTAGTGGACGTTGTGGTAACTATCGGTAGCAGCTCCGGTCTGCACAGTTCATCGGACTCGTCAGACCCGTCTGCGCAGTTTGTTATCTAAAAATAATAGCAACATAAACACTAGCTCGTGATCCAATGAGGAGTCAGACTTTCCTTGTTTTAGAGAAATGAAATCAAGTTTTTAATTTAATTTTTATGTTTTAAACTAATAAAAATTAAAAAGTAAAAACTATCCGAGTATATTGCAGACGTTCGGTTAATCTCCCCAATTTCACCCCCCACAATTTTTAAACCCGATTTTCATTAAACATGTCTAAAAAAAATCGCACATAAGTTAGCTTTAATACAAAAAAAACTAAATTGAAATCACTGCAACTATTCGGGAGTTATGATGCCACAGACAGACAACTCAAACTTATAACACCCCTATTTATGCATCGAGATTAAAAATGGAACACTTTATCTGTTTAATAAACAGCTCGAGCACCGCTAGTGCCCTGTTAAGGATTTCTGATTACAATATTACTCAGAAAATAACAACTACGAAATAATAAAAAATTGTGGCAATGTCATTTTCGGTGCTCACTTTAATACCAGGCTGAACCTCTGAGTACTTTACTACGTGTTTATTAATAAGGCGTATAACATATACACTTTGATAAATAGAATAAAAAGTTTTCTTCCCACAAACTTTCGAAAGTTTCAACTCCTACTAATTTTTTATGAAAAATTTTAGATAATGAATACAACCCGTACTAGTCAACTGTGCACGTCCGGTATGATGCGACTCCCCTGCTGCATTCGCCGCAAGTAATCAGTAGCGATACCAACTTTGTTACCGCTATCAAACCGATCTTTCACCAACACAAAAAAAAATGACAAATGACGTCACAGCGCGAGGTAGGTTTTTTTTAATAATTAATTTGTTGCCAACCTCGCGGTTTTTACAACTTCATTGAGCTTTGTGGGCCGTGCAGAGTGCTCAGCCCGAGACATCATTATTTAAATGCATTGGACTGTTCCCTTCAACGCCAGCAACAAGGGCTGTCTCCCGGGAGACCGTACCACGACTTGGTGCTGCGTTCTGTTTACTGGGTGGACTTGATGGAGGAATAATGGCGGCTCGTAGCTCGGCGTTAGGTGCCGGGCTCAAGAGAGGTCTTCGTCACAGAGATCGGTGGCGAAGGTGTCGTGTAACAGCGCGAGGTGCACAGTTAATTCGTACGGGTTGTAATTAGGGCTGTCAACTCTCAAATGAATCAACCCGATTTTAACTAAGCGTACAGGTTAAGATTTTAACAAATCGGAGAGGACGGAGACAGAGTTTTGAAAAAAACCTAAACAGTTTATTCTTTGAAGTGAAAACTTCTTTAGCGGCGTTGTGCACTTTTTTTGAAATGGGTAAAAACTTCTGAACTCGAGTCAGGATACGTGGCTTCATCGAATATTATATTCTACCACATAAATGAAAGTACTTTCATTCTCATTATTTAAATTATTCCCTAACCATTCCAAAATATCAAAAATGCCCAACGTTAATATTCAAGTTTTCCCTTCTGCCGGCACTCCCGGAGTGCAAGCCGTCTTTTTTTATTTATGTTGTGGGCAGCTTCTAGTGTTTGTCGGGAGGGAGAGGAGCAAATAGCGCACGGAGCGAAAGCGACGGATTTGATTTTATTAATTTATGATAGTGGGTTTAATTATTGGAAAAGGACATACTATTGCGCCCCGGGAGTTTGGGAGATTAACCATTGTTTCCGATATCTCCTGGCTGTTAAGTGAGGGTTGGCAGCCCAAATTCATAAAAAACTATAATAAAAACAGAATTTCTTGAAATTTATTTATATAAAAATCAAAGCCACTTTTCGTTGTAATTTTATAACTCAAGAACGGGTTCACCTATCCAAACCAAATGTTTAGGCTTTGTTAGGACTATTTGATACATGGTTTATGTAAAGTTTGCATAAAATCGGTCGAGCGGTTCTCCATTTATCACATTTTTTGTAACGAATGAACTCAATAAATGCAGATCATTTTGTTAATGAGTATTTTTCAGTAAAATTGATTTTTTTTCAGATAGGGACTGTGCTGTCATACTGAAACTTTTTTCTGTTGTTTTTTTTCTTTTTTTGTTTTCTTGTGTTATATCATCCATGCGGCCGTTTCTTTACGGACGTGCTTCGATTAAAGCAGTTTATACATGGTGAGCCCGCTAGTTATGTATAAATTACAAATATCCTTATTATTAAGTGCATGTGAAGAATTTGCTTTCTTCCTTCACTTTAATTAGAATTATTTATTACCTAGCACTAGCAATCTTATACAAAGAAAACTTACGTTATTACATCCAGACCCTTCATCCACACAAGCTCCATAGGCACATTGGAAAAGGTACGAAGGGCAAGATATTCCAGAGCAAGCTCTAAGGGACTCATCAGACCCGTCCTTGCAGTCAATTACCCCATCACAGGTTTTGGATACGGAGATGATTTGGCCATCTACACACTGGAACTGTCCTCTGGAAACACGCAAAATGTTAATACTAGGTATGCATATCTTCACGCCAAGTTCTTTGCGACCTCAGCAGAGAGTATCGAGTGCCAACATTACAGTTATGACCAAATACCACACCTAATGAAATTCTACCCCGTGTTGGTCCGGACTCCTTTGTTGAATAGACCATCTAACTTTATACCAGGCAGCTCGTAAAAGGTGAGCATAGGCTTATTGTCACCAACACCGTGTCATCTGACTAGGTAGTAGAGTTTCGCAGCGGCTGGCCCAGTTCATCACCGCATTCACAATTCCTACCGTCACAACTCCTATCGTCAGTGCTTGCCATTGATGTGTTCCAGTTCGGAAGGTAACGTAATCCGTTAACTTGGTTTTGCACGAGACAAAACACCCCGGCCTCAGAAACGCTACGCACCATTACCAACTTTAGTGTCTGTAGGCGATGTCAATTTCTAACAATCTGGAAATCCGTATGCTTGTTTGCCGTTCAATATTACAGAAATGAGTGAATATGAACCTCTTCCTGTCAATAACTAATACAACAAAAAAATAATTTGTGAGGAAAATCGGCCCAACCGTTCCAATATTAAAATGAATCTGTCGTCTGTCGGTTCAGCTAGTGTTTTACAAATATTATTCACTTTTTATACCTTTCTTTAAATATTAATTATTTTCTGTCATTACTAGGGTTAAAAATTGCAAGTAAAATACATGTCATTCTGAATCGAACTATTTTTTTGTATTTTTAAATAAATATAGAAACTTTTAATGCGTTGTTACGCTTTTCGCAAGTTTCCGTTTTTTACATTGTATTTTTTGCTGTTTTTTAGGAACAATTATAATAAAATAACTTTATGGTTAAATAAGCATCCTCCTTTCCTTTTTATTTTTAAAATAGTTTATTTGTTTATTTATTTCCGTTTTTTTTTTCTCATTTATTGTCATTTGTGAAAAATACATTGATTAATATACGTATCATACATGCAAATTTTGTATTTTTCAAGTAGCCATTTATTTTTTCTAATTTTAGGTGTATTTAACTGGAAAGATTCAAAGTTTTGAAAAAAACACATCAATATGTTTCGCCATTTTCATTCCTGTTCCCTACCGGTATTGGTTACGGATACCAATGGTATTATTCGGTATCGGTGTTGGTATCGGAAATGGTATCAGTATCGGAGTTGGGATCGGTATTGGAATTGGTATCGCTATCTGAATTGGTATCGGTATCATCGATGGTATCGGTATTTGTATCGGTAATGGTATTGGTATTGGTGTTGATATTGGTATTAGTATCGGTATAGGTATCGGTATAGATAATTTGATAGCAAGTACATTAAAATTATTTACTTAAATGTTATACTTATTTAAGGTTAGTACGCAAATAAAAAAAATGTTTTGTTACTTTTCAGTTTTTTCAAAGCTTCAATATATTTTTAAGTGTTTACCACTGTTAGTGAAACATTAACAAAGTGTATAATTTAGTGAAAGTTTGTCTTTTATTTCCTTTTACAGTTAATAAAACATACCGTTGTCCCTCTGTTTCATTTCTGCATCTTGGCAGGAGCTCATCAGAGTTGTCTGCACATTCCTGGTATCCGTTACAAGGAGCAGTTCCGTCCACACACGCTCCATAAGCACATCTGAACCATTCCTCTTGACACCTGTTAATATTTCGTAAATAAAAATTATCGATTCGGTACTAAAATACTGAATTTTACATAACAGGACCAGGCCAAACTAAACTTCAACATGTTATTCGCATAGCTGCATTTCTGCATGTTAACTTTTATGGAACCATCCCTTTCCATTTGTAGCCATAGAATCTTCACGCTTATATCCTCAAAGTGCAGAGGCTCAACCAGAATACCCACGACTAGCCGAAGACACTAAGTCCCACAATGTGATAGGTGGCAAGCCTATGGCCAACGGGCTACATATAATCCCGGGCAACGTTATTTTTATTAGAAAATTAAAGATGCACATTAACTTTTAGTTTTTGTTGCTCAACCGAGGTTTCGAGAAGTGAATTCCGTCGCCGGACTGCTAGACCTCAGAGGCGATATTCAGTTTGCCAATTTTTTTCAATTTCATCCGGTATTTAATCAAGCAGCAGATGGAGACGTCAGATTCCCAAGCTGACTTATATATAATTATAAAATATTTTTTGTACATCATTTGTTTTGTCTTTCGTTTTTCTTGTGAGTTTGTTGTATGTAAGTATAATGCTGAACCATGCTGAACAGTAGTTAACAATAAAATTATATATGCTCTTACTTAGTTTATTGTGACTGTTACTTAGTTTGTTTTCCCCGTGTTGGTCAGAGAATTCCTTCTTTGCAGAATAGACCATCTGCCTTCCTGCCAGCCAGCACGTAAAAGGCGAGCATAGGCTTACGCTCACTAACATAGTGACATTCAACTAGTGGTAGAGTTTCGCATCGACTCTCCCGGATTGGTACCACCATCTTACCTATTCCTGCCACCATGACATCTAATGCTTGCCGTTGACGTGTTCTGGTTCAGAGTGTAAGGTAGCTTTTGCTCGAAGCTTAACATCCCGGCCTCATATTGGCAACGCACCATTACCACGTTTAGTGTCTCTAGTCGGCATGAATTTCTTACCATCAAGAAATCCATCTGCTTGTTTACCTATTATCATAAAAAAACTGTAAGTCTACCATTTGATTTACTTTATCAACTCCTTTTTGAGTCAGCTGGAAGAATTCTCTTTATCTGAAAAGTTGACCATTTGTACAAGTCTTTTAGTGTTCAACTTTATGTATTTTCTTGAGTACAGTAAGTAATTCTATAAATACAAAAGTTACTTACGGCGTATTTCTGCACAAAGCGAATCTTTCATCGCTGCCATCAGGACAATCTACGATGCCGTCGCATTTGGCATCAAAACCAACGCATGAGCTATCTCGGCATTGGAATTTACCTCTGGAAACAGTTCAGAAATGTTTTAAATTAATATTGAATATCCAGTGCCCTTCGAAGAAATCACCAGGCCATCTCCTGATGCTGAAGTGGTCACTTGACCA
>NJDD01005299.1:17456-30310 GCA_002245505.1 Calephelis nemesis
TTTTTTGTTTGCCATTTTAAAATAAAACTTTTAGATGAAATGTTAAAAATGTTAATAATTGACAACCCTGAGCCTTGACTGACTTGCCGTGAGTAGGTATATAAAATGTCGGCATGAATTCAATAACAAAGGAGTTGGACTACTGGTAGGTAGAATTCTTAATACTGTGACTAAAGGAAGCTAGAACTCGTCCGACCAACGCCTTACTTATTCCTGCCACCATAATTACAATGTCATATTCCGGCTCAAAGGGAAGGATGTTCGGTACACTTGCACTATATTTTGACTAACATCTCCTACCTAATTGACTACCTCGCCCAAAAAACAGTAACGCGCCTACAACATCTGTGGTGGCTATAGGCCGAGGTCATCTCGTATCATCAGGAGAGAGTGCTAGTTCGCTATCTTATCACATAAAACACTGCGACGATAACCATAACATGATGAGCTTTGGACGACTGGCGCACTAGTGAGACCTTTCTCTAGTCTTTCCTATTTCTGCAACCATAACAGTAGTGCTTGCCATCGAGTTTTGGTTCTAGTCTCAGGTTTATTTATATGAGAGGTAAGCGAACAAGTATACCGGTCTTCTGATGGTAAAAAATAATTCTGGCCTATAGACACCATAGTGGTAGTTTACGGTAGACAGGGTTAAATTCAATTATAGTTATTAAATGTTTATAAATAAATAATTAATCTAGTTATAAATATAAACAATTGGCTTAGAAGTTAAAGCATATATACCTTATTAAATAATATTTTTTATAAATGTTAAAATATTTGCACACCAAAATATGGTAGAATATGTTGATATACTTAAATATTTTTGTAACATCTCATTTACACACATATTTCCGCAAATAAATAATTTTCTTTTCTTTTCTTTCTTTTCTTTCATAGACATTACAGGCGCGTCGCTGTCCTGTGTTCGGCATGTCAGTCTGTCAGCAAGTCTACCGGGTACCCTACCATCCGGGCCGAAATAGTCAGGAATAGGTAAGGCGGTGGAAACCTACCCTGGCAAGTCGCTGCACGGTATTCTACTACTAGTGGTCTTCTTGGTAATGAAATTTCTTTTACCTGGTCTTTGCCTCTTCTGAGCAACCTAGTAAAGAAGTGGACTGAGTGGCTGTACCAACAAGGGGAAAAAAGGTGGCTACGCAACGTATAATCCGTTTATAGGCGATATACATATTTTGCCATCAGGAAATGAAATGCTATATGCCTTTCAATCTCATTGATAAAAAAAACCTGCACTGTTTTTATATTTTAACTAGCTGACCCGGCAGACCTTGTTCTGCTACTTTTTTTTAATGTGATTATAGTAAAAAAAATTGGGGTGAGTCACCCTTGTCACTCTGGGTATGAAAAATAGATGCTATCCTATTCTCAGACTTACTCAATTAGCTCACAAAATTTCATGAGAATCGGTCAAGCCGTTTCGGAGAAGTACGGGAACGAACATTGTGACACGAGAATTTTATATATAAGATTTTACAAAAGTAGCCAAGTTTCGCTTTCACGACTGTTTTTTTTTTATTTTTCTTAAAAGCACACCGGTTGGCTTGTTTAGTGAAATTTAAATATATTAAGTAACAAAGTGCAATTGTATTTTAATATTCATAATAACAAATGAAGGACAAGATGACAGTGAAAAGTGTACAATTTCTTTTTTTTATTTTATATTTCTTACCCTAGGTCTGGTGTCCACAACATACATGTATCCGCAATTAGGATTGGCCCGTCTGATCAGATCTAGCATTTGCTCGTCCTCCATACATCTGAAATTATAATATACAAGGTAACTTTCAAAGGACCGGCAAAATTTTAAGGGGAGATAAGGCTAAAATTATAATGCATTTTAAAATTTTTTATTATTGCCAAACTGTAACATTTGCTGAAATAAACATTCATTTAAAATATTCCGCAAAAATACTTCACTTGTTGTCAAGCTACGTTGCGTTGTACCTAATACGGTTCATGTCGGTCGCGGGGAATCAGTGGACTGCTTTGTTTACGTTATAACCAGGCGTCTTGTATTTTGCTTCGGATAAAAATTGTAAGTTTGTTATTTTTTTATTTTTTATTATTTCAAAATTTATCTCGTCCTTTAAATGTAACCCTGTATATCTCTACTAACCCGTTAACGCGGGTAGTTACGGGTAAGAAAGGAATTAAAAATTTCGCCAAAGGACTTGAATCCTCAGTAGCTCAAATGGTTAGAGCATTCGTCGGCTTGAGACGAAAGGTTACAGGTTCAAATCATGTTTGGGGCGAATTTTTTTCTTTCTTTAAAATTTATAGAAATTTAACCCAAGCACAGGGCAAGTGCTAAAAATACATTATATTTATTATTTTGGTGACTATGTGAATAGTCATGTATTTTAGAAATATTTACCCGCAATGATAATAATTACCTGAAAAAGTTTTATTTTGAGTGGATATTTACTATTTACTACTTTTTTATATAAAACAAATTGTGACTGTAAAAAACAAACAATACAGTTAAGGTGATGTTTTGATATATAGTTCACATAATGAGTACGACGACCATAGACAACCATAGACTACATCGGCCAGAGCCCACCATCGGCACTCGATACTCTCTGCCAACCCACTAAGGGACTTAGCGTGAAGATATGTATGTATTATATTTTTACGGTGTTATAGAACATTGGCAATTTTCACTTAAAATATTTTTGGTTCTGCGTAAAAAAAAAAACTTATATCCCGGTGCGCCCTTCCATAAAGCATGGAAATAACTATGAGTGTACAATAAGACATCCACACTATTTTTTAAAAGAAAAGTGTCTTTTATGCAACCTTACATCTTAAATTGACTAGACTAATTTAGTTTCGCCCTTTTTTAAGGAATTGCGAACGTTTATATTTTACTCATTTTTATGGTATCGTTGCCGACTGGCGTAAAAAAGAATCCATAAAAAAGTAGTCCGTTCGTACGTCATAGACATTTTATTCCCAAACTATTTGGGCTTTCCGTATATATGTATACCTCATTTATTTTTGCTACTATACAACACTTCATGAGCTAGCCGGACTCAAACTTGGCCTCTTTATATAAGTAACTGGAAAACGACTGGAGAGTACAATCCCCGGCACATAAGTTGGCAAGAGACGTTAGATGCGCAGAAGCAATTATTTAGGTCTCTTTGGTAGTCAAGCGGGATGCGGGGTATGACGTAACGCCAATCCGAGCGCGTGATTGGTGCGTCAGTCGACCGCTGTCTCCTGATTTGTCTTTACGTTCCGATCGCTCTCGAATACACTTGCGTGCACGAAAGTTGTATCCTTTGTTGTTGTTAATTTTTTTTTATTTTTGTTGAGTGATCGTTATTTAAAATGTAGTTTTTGTTACGTTGCCTATAATTGACGATCAAATACAGTTTTAAGCCGACATACCTTAGAAAAAACTAAAATAGTACATTGATTTTAATGGATCGGAGCACGGTTTACGAAGGATTTTACATAACTTAAGATTCCTGTAGAAAAAAACCGATAGCGATAGAAAAATACTATTAAAAAATCTAACACTAAATTGTTGAGGATAGTGTTTCTTACATTTTTTTAACACATTTTTACTTTCTAATTCATTTATAACTCATTTTATTCACGAATTATTTTTATGCCTTTAATTTTCTTCTAAATTTCTAAATAGACATGATTAATAACAATTGATTTATAACAATAATGACCAATAATAAAAGTGATCACTTTTTTGTTCCACTAAGTATACGATGCGCGAACTTACCCCCACTACGTCAAAACCTTGTCAAGTTACGTGCCGGATACTGTGACAAAATCGTTTTCCAGGTCTAAAGCAATCAAGTGCAGTAATAGCCTAGTTAAAACATACCTGGCAGAAAATCCACTAAGCGGTTGACTGCACCTGGCTATGGCAGCCTTATTGTGGTGTAGATAGGCAAGCACGGGCAACCTTCCTCTGGACCTGAAGCTGGCACTACCAAGTAATACTGTGGCAGAAGCACGCGCCGGTACATAGAGCACGCTGGGGTATGTGTCACAAAGCTGGAATACAATTTTTTCATTTTTTATTCTATTGGAAGGCAAACAAGCAGTAGAAATTGGTAAGAAATTCACGCCACTTAGAGACACTTAAAGTGGTAATGGTTCATTGCGAACTTGAAGCCGGGATGTTAGGCCTCCATTAAAAGTAAGTTGACTAGGTAGCCTTACCCTCTGAACCGAAACACGTCAACGGCAAGCGCTGACGTTAGGGCGACAGGAATAGGTAAGTCGCTGCAAAATTCTACCACTTAGTTAGAAGTCGCCGTGTTAGTGACGATAACTCTATGCTCGTTGTTTTACGAGCTGCTTGGCAAGAAGGCAGATGGTCTATTTTGCAAAGAAACCCGGACCAACACGGGGATAGTTTTGGTCTGCAATGGCCCTTAACATTTATATGGCTTTTATACGAAAACATAATATATAAAATGACTTTTATAACTATTATATAGTTTATGATTATATTTGTCCTCTATCTTATGTTTGTTTATACAAAAAAAAATTAAGGTATATTTAAAGCTAGCTGTTTGCCGACATCGTCAGCGCATATCAGCGCAATAATAATGATTTTTATTAAAACTTTCATCTCCTATTATAGTCCTTTAAAGGTCGATATTTGAAAAAAAATAGCTTATATTTGAACTCTGATATCATATTTAGTTGTGTGCACATCAAATTTCATCAAAATTGGTTTCAAGGTTTTGTCACTAAAAAGCAACAGACAGACCTTCCTATTTATAATATCAGTATAGATAACGGAAAAAGTAATCTAATCCAGGCTAGTTGTCGTAAAACTTTACTGCCTAGTTGTAGTTAACGGTGTAAATTATTCCTCGCTTCTTATAACCTAAGTAACACGTATTTGATTTTTTATAGTATTGCGTCGTATTTACCAAATAGCAGGAAATACGAGTAGCTGATACCCCAACGATACTAATGGTGAGCTGCCTACATAAAGTTGATATTTTTTATTTGCGTAAGTTACCCTACTTCAAAAACTCGTACATGAATTTCAACTTTTAAGTATTAGAATTAAGTGTTGGGCTTGACCTTATGAATCCGGGTTTGATTCCCGGGTCGGGCAACAATAAGAAAATGCATTTTTCCAATTTTCTAATGAAAAAAAAATTGTCCGGTTGGCGATAGCTGATAGAGTGGTCGGCTAGTCGTGTGCACTGGTTTTGCTTCTGCCTACCTCTTCGGGGATATGGGAGTCAAGATACTAAGTAGTAGAGCAGGAATCATTACCTCATATTCCTTATTAGCTGTACAAAGCACCCATTGATCATTCGGTACGTTCATTCTTTGGTATTCTGTCTGTATGTCGAAGAAGTTCCAACCCGCTGACTTCGGCAGGTCATCTGGTGTGGACTTGTAGTGGAAGCAGTATAACTCGTCCAAATGTACTGAAATATAATATTACGAACTTGAGCAAGGTTTTATCTATTTCAATTTATTTTTATAAAAAAATGCGGGAAGATATCTATTTGTAATATGTAGCTAGAAAAACACGTTCCAGAAAACGTTCAATTTGCTTTGGCTGTCCAGGATATGAACATCTTCTATGTCCATAATTTGAAACCCAAAATCGGTGAGCATTTGAAGAGGAGGAAGGTTAACATGACCTAAAACCTGGTTCCGAACGCAAGTGAGCGCAGTCGCACAAGTCTACAATCGCAAATGTACGTTTGCCTGTTTTTTTTTCAAGTCTCCAGATGGTAATAGACAATTAAGGCCTATAGACATCACAAATATTATAGATGCGTCGCCGTCCACCGGCCGGGATTTCAGCCTATTGTACAAGTCTACCGGCAAATCTATATTTTAACAGCGTTTGATGCGCATAGGCGAGGTCTTAAGGATTATCATTTCATTCGTATTTACAGCACACTGTAATGTTACTGAGCCGTACATGACTTCATAACAATTAGCTGAAGCCATCGTATCCTAAAATTTGTTACAGGTTATGGTAAACATTAAGGAATCGACTCTAGGAGGTGGAGGAGCCCTTTTAACTGCACGTCTCAGATGTCGCCTTTGGCATTGACATATTATGTTATTAAAATACTAATACTTTAAAGTGATCGCCTCTGTGGCCTACTGGTCCAGTGTTGCCGTTGGCCACATGAGATATTGGGTTCGATTACTGGACCGGGCAACTCTAAATGTGATTTTATATTTCTAATAAATAAAAATATGGCGTTGTCCGGGATCGAAAAAGTAACCCGATTGACGATAGATTTGCCATCTATCACATTGCGGTATGAAAACATTTTCGGCTAATCGTGGGTGGCCTAGTTGTAACTCTGCGTACATCTGCAGGGGATGCGGACGTAAAAATACTTTACAAAGTATCAAGGGTCTTCCCTCGCTTTTATCAGCTGAGCACAGAAACGTGTCAGCGTGACGTCTAACGCCATAGAATTTGTCTGATTGGTGAATCTTACCTGGCTGGCTTAATCTCAACAACGTTTGATGCATCTCGTGACAATCTCTCTCGCGTGGTATGACGAAGAATACCGACTGGAAGGTTTTGGTGCGAACCAGTAGAGGTGACCCCGTCGTCGTTATTGGCAGACGCTCGACGGAAGATATGTGCATGAGGAGAATCTGGAATCAAGGTTTTTTTTTACAATAAGCTGATAAACAAATATGATGATAGAATACCTACTGCAATAACTCACGAAGATTTGTTGAACCATTGTTAAATTGTGTATCAGAAGCTTAAACCTACTAAACCAGGCAAACTCAAACTCAAAATATGTTTATTTACATGGATCTATGTAAATAAACATATTTTGCGGGCTTGTCTCTTTTTCTTATAAATAAAATTTACAAAAGTATATTAAATTTCATTAATTTGAAGAGGTTGTATGAGGAACAATTAATCCCAAGCATTACTGTCTTCTAAATATTCTGAAATCTTATAATAAATCACCTTTACCATACAACTTAGATTTAATACATTTTTTAAATTTATTAAATGGTAAGTCTTTGATGGCAATGATCTTAATGACAGTAGTAATGGCATATAATTTAGATTCGGTATTAACTGTTAATAGTTTTTAAAGTTAATAATTAAAAAAAAACAGATATCAGAAATTTCAACCTTGCAAAGGTGAACTGCATACGATTAGCTGTTTAATAATTAAATCATGAAATCACAGTTGTTTAATGCAACATACATTAGTAATTACTTTCCAACATTACAAGGTTGGTTCGAAGAAGATAAATGAACTTTGAAAGCTTAAGCTTAGTCTTAAGAGCTTGATCAAACAATTCCTTGCAGCAATTAATGATAGTCTGTGCAATTCCATAACGTCACGCTGACGTAATCATTATTTGTTACATGGGAGATGTAAAGGATAAGTATGAATTGAGTGAAATGAAGTGATAAGTAAAGGATAGCGCACACTTGGACAGGCAAAAGCGTGTCGGGTCGGGCCGCACCGCATCGCACATTATATACTGCAAGCACAAAGCCACCGCGATACGGCCCGGCATTACAGGGCGGCTTGTCAAAATTATGCACTATCATTAAGATCATTAAGAATACAGTTTTCCTAATGGTAATAAGTTAGTGTAAAAATAGTGCTAAAGAGTTCTCCACATCATGCTAGAAAAAGCAATATTATATAGAGATAAAGAATGAAAATAGCCATCTGAAAGACGAGATAAACATTATAGTTTGTTTCCAACATAGCACGAGTACTATAAGAATAAATTGGTGTGGTTTGAGAAGTCAGGGAGATGGATTAACTTAGTAGTAAACTTGGAGTTTGCACGTCAAACTGACGTTAAATTTAGTAACTTCACCACAACAATATAAATGAGGTCCAACTTGGTAATGCTTCTCTTTATCTTCTTTTCTTTTTTCTGCATATGTACCAATTTATAGTTTAAGGCCATCCTAGTTGAGTTATTTGATTTGAAGCCTGACGAAAGGTTAACAAACCTAAAGTGAATAGACTAATCAGTCATTTCCTGAATCCAACGACTGATGTCAGATTGATACGCCGCAATCCGACTGAGCGTTGATTTTGAGCCCTGATGAAGGACGAAGGTAAATGGCGAAACGACCTGGAGTAGACTTGTTACTTTCCTCGCTTCAGCAAGACAGTCGGCACATTTTTTGGCTTTTTTCCACTAGCAACACATGTTGACCATACTTGACCGAATATGATGTAAATAGTGGCCACTGAGACCCGATTAAGTCCAACACCTGGGTAGAATAAATATTGCAATTATGACTCACCCAAGTCTCCTTTCTCATCTCATGGTCCACAAATATGAGATGCGTCGTCGCAAAGTACAGCGTTCCCTTCGAAGGGTTCCGAAGGTTGTACTTGTCCAGCCATTGGACATTCTCCAACTGTAACAAAACATAGCTATGAGAGATAGAAAATAAATAATGACGAGTATAGCCAATTATATGGAATGATCTATTAATTTAGTTCACCTTTGAGGTCTAGCGGTCCGGTGTTGGATTTGACTGCACGAGGTCTTGGGTTCGATCCTGGGTCAGGCAACCAAATAAAAAGGTGTTATTTCAATTTGCTAATAAAAATAACGTTGCCCGTCATATAATATATCCCCGGATGGCCATAGGCTTGCCACTTGTCACATTGTGAGATTTAGTGAATTCGGTTAGTCGTAGACGCCCTGATTGTACCTTTACCTACATCTTCGGGGACCAGGTCGTGAAGATACTGTTTTAAGTAATTTAGATTGGTAAATTATTCAACTAATACAATAAGTCAAACCACTTAATTGATAAACTTTTGCAAGTTCTACACGGGTTGGCCAGCAGTCACAGTGCCATTGGCCTAACTTTTATTGGCATGGATTTAAGTTTATCGAAGCCAAGGAAACCTTCACAAAAGGCGAAATATCCCAATCTAAACATGAGATATTAAAAACCTCTTGTCTAAGTTTGTGTGTTTCTTTGCAAACAGTACAACGACGATCAATGACATTGTGGAATAGAAATCAGTAAAGCGGTGGTGAAAAAAAAGGAATGGGAGTCGTCACATCCCCGACCCACTCTACTTCTGCTATTCCGACCTACTCTACTTCTGCTATTAAAAAATAGGTTCCTATCAATGTTGTTTAGCATTTTGGAGGGAAGGGTAAACAAATGTACTCAAGCAAGAAGCTAAACAATTTATAACAACACGTTGGCAACGCACCATTGATACGTTTAGTGATAAACGACAACAACAACGTGTATTTCTTACATTAACAAACAAAAAAAGACTAGAAAAACTTTATTAGCCTCATACTCTCGTCCTTTCTAAACTTTCGATAGATATATTTCCATTACGTCACTCTACAAATTGCAAAACCGTGTACATATTTTATCCTAACTCTGCAAATTCGACGTACCTTGAAAATATACTAAAATCAAGTAGAGGTTGTGTGCGCACTAGTGAGGTACGCAATTATAATTTCGATGTTACATCCTCGAGATTTAAATAACTCATGTAGTCAGTTGCTCTATCTACCACATCACCACACAGTTTAGATCTTTGTTTCACTAAAAGAAAAATAGTATTATGTGTTTCACCTACCTACCGTTGGGGGCGCTGTCACACCCAACCTTCATTCGTGTTTTGTGTGTCACATCAACTACACAGTGCAAAATTAAAAAGTTAATAATTACATTAGTATATTAGTATTAAACTAAAATGGCGAAAAATTAACGTATAAGAGATAAGAGTAGTGACGAAATAATGCATAAAATAAGGAAATTGGAAAAAGCAATCCGTCGTCCGCGACGACAAAGTTCTGCTAGCGAGAAAAGAGGTGCTGGTGGAGCGAGAAAAAAGGTCAGGCTTACATTTGTTGTTAATTTTTTCGCTAATTTTAAATTAATGTTTAAAATTATTTAACAGTGAATCTGAATAGCAAAAATCCTTTTTTTTTTTCGAAGTACCCACATTTTAGCAAAGGACAATATTATGTTGTATTATTTCCTCAGTGATGGTACGTGATATTATCCGGAAATAATTTTTAGTATCCTTTCCTCAGTGATGATACGAGATATCATCCGGAATGGTTAATAATTTCACAGTGGTGGCAAATGATGTCATCCCGGAATCTTACCCTCTTCCTAATGTGGTGGTACGAGATATCATCCCGGAAGAGAATTGTAATGCCAATATGAATGTAAGCTCATATTAAGTTATGGAACTGAGAAATCGAGCTGGCCTCCAAACTTTGAACAATTTCCATCAGTTAATTCATAAAAATAAAAACGACTTTTAATTTAAACTAATTATGATGTATTATAATAAAAATGATGATATTTGCCAACTTGAGCCGATCGCCACAGATAATTTTTAATCTGTTAACCAAGAGATGGAAAATGTTCCTGAAGAAATCTTTATCTTAGGCCAGGGCTTCCCAAACTGTGCGTCGCGACGCCCTGGTGCATCGTAACACTGTCCCAGGGGCGTCCGAGTCCAGTGAATTATCCGAGTCAGGAAACCAGTTACTAGACTTGTGCTTATTATAACCGGTATCTTTATATTTTGGTCCACGATGTGCGGGCTGAGTTTAGACGATTAATAATAAACAGCGCTTATACTACATAACTGGTAAGTATAATATCCGGAGGAGCCCCCCCCCTCCTTTGACACTGAGTGGGTCAAGGGGAGAAGTTAAAAAATAGCACAACCAAAGGGCGTCACAGTACAGATAAGTTTGGGAAGCCCTGTCTTAGGCAAAAGCGTCGGCCGAGTCTCCGAGTCGCAATCTCTGAACGCTGGGGTAAAATCCTACTAGTCGGTCCACCTAAGGAAAGTAAAAATAGCTTATTACAAAAATAAATAATTATAAAAGTAATCCCAGAAAACTTTTAATTAACGAATGCCGTAAAATTAAAAGTGGAAGTGAAAATACTGGAAGGCTTGAGGCTGTCAAAACCAACTAGGTTTTACAATAGTCTCGTTAGCAATGCTAACAGGAGAGATGAAAATAAATAAATTAAGTAATCTACAATTAATCTGAAGATTATCTGAAATGAGTCAGATCTTACTGTATTTACACAGTTAAGATACTTTGAACAGGCGCCAACTCATATTTCCACGTCTTGACAACAACTATTTTAATATTGTCCAGGGGCTCATACGTCACTCCTTTGTGTTCGGTGACAATCTTAATAAAAATAAAAAAGATGGTACCTTAAATAAGCCAGCGACCATTTGACAGAAGGGAGGGGGAGGGGCGCAAATTTCCGCATAGGTTATGCGGAAATTTGCACCCCTCCCCCGACGGCTACGACGGCTGCGGAGCCTGGTCGGTACTACCGCGAGCTAGCGCAGCCTTCTCCTGCGGTGCGGCGACCGCTAACGACGACGAAACAACGGGGCCGCGGCGCGCACCCATAAGGGAGATAAGACAGGAAGAGCCGTCCCTACTAGAGATATTTAACGCTGGTAGAATTAGACATTTCTTCAACAACTGGCAAGCTATTACTAATACTAATCCTAATGTCTCCTCCTATGTAAAAAGATACAAATTGTGTTTCGAATCTAAACCTTTTCAATTAGTAATTCCGACGAACGAAGTAATAACAAATAATTATTCTGATATGGCTACTGTCGATCTTAAAGTCATCGAACTACATTATGATTAGAATATGAAGATTTGTACGAATTAGGGTGCTGATTTTAAGGCAGTTCGGCGCTTCACGTATGTACAAAACTTTTAAAGACAAATTGAACTCATTTACATGCCAGAGGTCACATTGTTGTTGTCTATTGGACGACATGTTATTTATAAAAGATTCTTACGCTTCTTGCATTTCCACTGTCAATGTTCTTTTACAAAGGTACCTTAGAAAACTTAGGTTTTTGTAACAAACTGGAAAATTAAATAAATAACCATGTGCTACAAACTGTGACAATTTTTTAGGTTTATTGGTAAACTCAAAAGATGTAACTTTAGACTTACCTGGTAAAAAATAAAATAAATAAATAATAATAATAATTTAAAAATCAACAATCCTATTATATGATTTTGGGAAGTATGTGAGCATTTTAAATGCTGTTTGTTACGCAGCTAGTATGGCTGGTTACACACTAAAGGATTCGAGAACACAAAATACTTCATTTTACTCAAACGTCAATAACTATAAAACCAAAATGAATTTAAGTCGTGATCTTGGTTAGGATTTCTGCTGTGTACCAGAAATGAAAAATATGTTATTTCATCTACTAATAATCCCCTAGGAGATTGTCACTATTCATTATATTTTTTTTACCGATTTAACACGGGTATTTTGGCCTTATTGGGAGGCAGAATGGAGTCACTGGTCAAATGAAGAATCTAAAAATCATATAAATTATTTAGAACTAGCTGTCCCGGCGAACTTCGTTCCACCCGTTCAGTTTGTATGGGCAAAAGTAAAATGTTGTTTTTATTAGTTTTCTCGACAGTTTTTTTTCCTTTTTCTTATTTTTTTTTAACCTTCCCTGGACTTATACAAATAATTCAAAACCGAAATTAGCGAAATCCGTTCAGCCGTTCTCGAGTTTTAGCGAGACTAACGAACAGCAATTGATTTTTATATATATAGATTATTAGCTGCGTTTCTAGTTGTTCAACACCACGGTTGACTCTTATATCAATAGAATGGGAGGCAAGCAATTCTCACAAATAACTGACGATATGGTCCTGGTGTGAAAAACGGGCTTGTCCATTTTTGCGTCATATATTAAATCCAGGGAAAATATTTAGGCTGACAGAGCATCCTGAGTGATAAACATAGATACAGAGGACTTAGGCCTGAGAGCTTTTTTTAAAAT
>NJDD01005299.1:51389-74789 GCA_002245505.1 Calephelis nemesis
GATGTAAATGGACGCTATTT
Source organism: Calephelis nemesis (assembly GCA_002245505.1). Taxonomy (NCBI): domain Eukaryota; kingdom Metazoa; phylum Arthropoda; class Insecta; order Lepidoptera; family Riodinidae; genus Calephelis; species Calephelis nemesis. The sequence continues at coordinate 51,410 of NJDD01005299.1, forward strand.
TGAAAAGTTATAATAAAACTAATAACTTGCTAGAATGCTTAGTTTTTGATTTTCTAAGAATTTTCAGTTTGACCCTCGTAGTAGGATGTGAAAGGTCAGCGAACAAGCACTGAACAGGTCACTGATTCCTGATGGTTAGAAGTAACCGTGGGCTACATACACCACAGATGTTATAGGTGCATCACTGTTTTGTGGCCGGGGTATCAGGCCTATTGTGTAAGTCTACCGGCTACCGTACCCTCCAAACCGGAACATGACAGTCATTATGGAGGTAGGAATAGCTAAGGTGATAGATACCTACCCGGCAAATTTTCTGCTCAGCTCTCTACAATCAGTGATATTGTTATTTATAAACCGTTTTATTAATTAATTGTTATTTGAAAGAATTAGAATTTAGAAGAATTAGATGGACCCTGTGCCTCAAAGTTTCCCACGGAAATCCTAAAAAATACAGATTTTTTGTTTACCTAAATGAAACCTATTATTTAAATCTAAGGCGTTTTTTTGCAGTTTTACTGCGCCATATACTCAGAATTCTTAAGCATTTACATTTATTTTATTTATTTATTGATATTTTAAAAACTAAATATAACATGTCTCCACAACCACAAACCTTGTAAAGGTAAATGCGAGTGTGACCACATCGCTAAAACAATATTTAAACTTCCCTTAAATATTGACAAATTAAAGAGGTTACAAAGTAACTATACTTACATTTAGCTTCCTTTTGCCATAATGTTAAAATATTAAAGTTTTACAGAATGATTTCCATTTTTTTTTGCATAGTACCTACTTTAGCGAATCATTCATTGCAAAAAAGAAACAAAATACAAATTGCATAAAATACTAATACCTCGCCTCTGTGGTCTAGCGTTCCAAGTGTTAGACTTGACTTCATGAGGTCCCGAAATCGATTCCCGGGTCGGTCAACAAAACAAAAATTCGGTTTTTCCAATTTTCAAATTTAAAAAAAAATCTCGGGATTGGATATGTGCCCGGTTGGTGATAGGCTTGCCACCTATCATTTTGTGGGACTTAGTGTCCGGCTAGTCTTATGCGTCCTGGTTTTGCCTCTGCTTATCTCTTCGGGAATATATGCGTAAAGATAATTTTTTTATACTCGTAGTAGAAAGAAATACTAACTCGCATTGTCACAAAAAGGCAATATCACATATGGAAGAAAATAGGTAACTAAATTTTATTCCGTACGTGTCAAGTTCCAAAGTGAAAAGTTTCAAAACGAAAGTCCATTTAGTAATGGTTTCAACCTGTAAGAAAAATGTTGACTACTTTTTAGTTTTTGCCCGACTGAAGAAAAAGAGTTCATATTATCTGGACACCCTATGACAATGGACAATTACGGTCAATATGATTAACCTAACTACAGATAGAGATTAGGCTTACTAGAGTTTTGTTGCTAAGATATTTGCGTTAATTATCAAAAAATAACAGCGCCTACCTAGCAAATCTAAAATAGCACTACCTCTTGGTTGGTTTGTTGGTCGTTAGTCGAATGGCTAGCGTACTCGCCTAACTACATCGACCAACCGCGAGGCTTGGGTTCGATTCCCGACGGGGCCAGGCATTTGTGTGATGAACATTTAGATGTCTGCATTTCCGGGTCTGGGTGTTTATTAAATTTAATCTGATATCTATTTAAGTATTTATATGTAATAGTATCGTTGACTAACACCTATAACACAAGCATATGATTTGCTTACTTTGGGGTTAGATTTAATTTGTGTGATTTGTCCAGGGGTATTTATTTATCTTATTTATCTCTTATCTGGGTTAGGTTATTAATATTGGCCATTAATATATTTTTTTTTATGTTATAATGGAAGGCATACAAGCAGAAGGATTTCCTGATGGCATTAAATATGGTATTGGTGCATTGCCAACCTGAGGCCAGAATTTAAGGCTTCGAGCAAAAGTAAGTTTATCGGCTATCCGCCAATTCGGAACACGTAAACGGCAAACATTGGACGTTATGGCGGCAGGAATAGGTAGGGCGGTGGTATCAATCCAGGCGAGTCGCTGCTAAACTCTACCACCTAGTAAAACCAGAGATTAGTGAACATCTTAGCTACTTTATCATTTGATAATGTAGTTTCTGGAGTTTTTATAGCGCTTAATCATTTTGATTGGTAAACTCATTTTGTGGAATTATACACAACTAGCTGTTGCCCGCGGCGTTGTCCGTGTGATCCCACAGGAACATTGTTTCGGGATAAACACTATCCTTTGTGTTAATCCAAATGGGTAACTCTATATGTGTACCAAATTTCATGAAAACAGATTCAGCAGTTTTTGCGTGAAGGAGTAACAAACAAACAGACAAACTTTGGCATTTATAATATTAATAAGTAGGATAGGGTAGGAGAGCTAAATTTGTTAAATTTTATTCGATATAATCAATAGTTTTTGAAGTATCTCGCAGATTAGGCCCATCAGAGTTTTATTGAGTTCGATGACATTAACTTACGATGACAAACATTATAAAAAAGTAATTAATGCTAAGCGACTACGCACTACGCAGTGGTGGCTGGTTAATTACCTGTAACAAAATACAACAAAATATAATACACAATTATTTTATCTTAATATTGAATTAATTAAAAAAATATGAAATAAATGTATTTACTTTAAAATATAAAATCTCCACGGTTCTTATTCTTTCTTTAAGTTTTGGCCTTTACGTTAGTATTTTGCCATAAGTCAAGTAGAAATTTGCAACAAATTTTACATCAATTTTAATAAATTATAATTAGTCATCAGTCATAAGTCGTCAGTAAGTCATGCCAGGCTCTTGGGTAAAGCGGTGGCCTCACTACTCAAGCTCATGTAATAAGATTTGGCGGCAACGAGTAAATACATGATACGCTAATTTCTTCATGATTATTTCATTTTGACTAATTTCACTCAATATATACACGAAATTCAATAACTATAAAAAAAATCTACCATCTTTTCTCTCGATGGCGCCAAAAACTCATCTTCACGGTTATTAACAATTAAGTCACTTTTATCACATCTCATGTCATTCGTCATTTTCTCAGTAGTCAGCATGTTTACTCGGCCAATATCCAACCGGTTTATATGGTTTACTTTTAGAAAGATAGGTCATGATTCTGAGAATGTCTCATATTCACTTTATCATGAAACGACTAGTGGTTTTTAAACTAAATAGTGCATACATTTTTCATAACGAAAATGTATACACTATTAAGCATAACTTAAACACTATTAATAAGATGTTGACAAAGTTTATGTGGGATCATTCTAAAAATCAATTGATATCTTTTGACAAAAGGATTTTTCATAATCAAATTCATAAATATATATTATATATTTTCCCCGTGTTGGTCCGGGCTCCTTTGCAGAATAGACCATCTGCCTTCCTTCCAGGCAGCTCGTAAAAGGCGAGCACAGGCTTACCGTCACTAACACTGTGACATCTGACTAGGTAGTAGAGTTTCGCTGCAACTCACCCGGATTAGTACTACCGCCTTACCCATTCCTGCCGCCATAACGTCATGACGTGTTCCGTCTCAGGCCTCAGGTTGGCAACCCACCAATACCAACTTTGGTGTCTCTAGGCGGCGTGAATTTCTTTCCATCAGGAAATCTGTCTGCTTGTTTGTCTTCCAATATCATAAAAAAATAGCAACGTAGTATCTAAAGAAAAAGCTTAAGTTGGTTTTTGCAATTTTACTCACCTCTTATTATTTCTTTTTTTCTGTCATTTTAATTTAAAAACTTTCGATTTCGATTGATATAATAAGTTGAAATAAGCTTGAAAATTCACATTGTCCCTTTGTCAGGTGCCGAACTAGAGAATGGAGTAGTCAGTAGAGATGCAAACGATGCCTTAGACTTAGGCCATAAGATAGCAAACGATCGATAACATCTATGGTGGTAATGCATAGTAATGTGCTTAGTTATTATGTACTACTAGTAACTACAATAAAATTAAATAAAAAATTTAAAAAACCCCCGACACAAGAAATTCACCCCATCCGAGTATATTTGCAAACATTCGGTTAATCTCCCCACTTTCAGTCTCCACAACTTTTAAGCGGCTTAACCGATTTTCATCAAACATATCTAAGAACACTCGTACATAAGTTATCTTTTATACAAAAAAAACTGAATTGAAATCACTGCAACCGTTCGGGAGATATGATGCCACAGACAGACAGTCACACAGACATACACGTCAAACTTATGACAGCCCTTTTTAAATCGGGAGTTAAAAAACTGATCAAAACTCAGTAGTATGTCACCTAGGCTAGCAAAACAACGATATTAAACGTAACTTGAAAGTGGTTTCTTTACAGAACAATCGTAGAAATTCTCCGGGTTGGTCCGGACTCCTTTGTAGAATAGACCATCTAGAATAGACCTGGCTACCTGCCAGGTAGCTTGTAAAAGGCAAGCAAAGACTTACAGTCACTAACACTAACAATCAGATGTCAATCTGACTAGGTGGTAGAGTTCGGCAGGGACTCAGCCGGAATGTGACTTCCGCATCACCTATTCCTGCCGCCATAACGTCAACGTTCGGAGGATAAGGTACCCGGTAAACTTATTTTTGTTTGAGGCCTAACATCTCGGCCTCATCATCATAAAAAAGTTCTTGGATTTTGCACAACAATAATGCGCCTTCGCGCAAGGCCATCATTGTGAAAGAATTTTTGAACAAACACTAAATAAACCGTTGAGAAATTACCATATATGAATCATACATGGCTCCAATCGACTTCTTTCTTTTTCTTAAAGGTATTCAATTTTTATTGAATTTCTATTAAATTTTTTAAAATTGGCTGATCTAATCTAAATTTAAGCGAAATTAATGACAACTCCATGTACAGATATCTTTAAAATACATTCGGATTTCCGAAGCTGGACGAATATAGCCGAAAACCCATGCACCCGTTTTTAATCGGTAGAAAACATAAAAGAGCATTCGCGGCGAGAAACCGAACTCCGGAAATAGCGTTTAAAAAATATTTTGATGATTGGATTATGCGTTAGCGTAAGTGTATTGTTTCTGAAGACGCCTACTTTGAAGGTGATAAAATAAATTTTGAGGAATAACAAAACATTTCGTGTATTGTTGGTCTTTTCCCAGTACTTTCTTGACAGAGTAGTATATTAGATTGCGCAATTTTGCGTAGCAATATCTCCTCTGCGTTCAAGCGATCGACTTCGAACTTGACTTCTTACGGCCAATGTTAATAATATTTCTCTACAGATGGATTTCAAGCAATCTAGATAGCTGCTTATCCGCCGGCCTATCCGATACCTAATTGCCATATTCATCCTGTCCACAGATATGTTATTGGCAAGCGATATCATAAAAATGGATCAAAATATCAATCTTGGACAGCAAAATTTGGATTAGGATTGATTATTAATATTGGCCGCTAATGTCCCAGGTTCGATCCCCAGGTCCAGTAACAAAATAAAAATAGGAATTATTTTTGTATTGAATTATTTGCGTATTTTCAATTTTCTAATTAAAATAACGTTGCCCAGAATCGAATATGTGCCCGGTTGGCCATAGTCTTTCAACCTACCACATAGTAGGACTTAGTATCTTCGGTTAATCGTGGGCGCCCTGGTTGTGCCTCTGCATAGGCAGACTATCTCTTCGGTGATAGGTATAGGCATGACTTTACTTAGTTATTCTAGTGAATTAATTCAATCATCTAAATAAATAAATTAAAAAAAACTAAATAAAATTCGCAATTAGCACATTTATTCAGAAAAACATATTAACATTTAATACATTATTGATGCAATTTATTAAGAAACACTTGTACTTTAACAAAATGTAAATGGTAGTTATATAGCCCTGATGATACTTGTATAGCGAAACCGGTTGGCTAAATCATAAAAATAAAAATTAAAAAATTTATATTGGAAAGTACATGTGTTTTAAATAAATTGCATCAAGAATGGAATTCAATCAACGACGGTAAGAAGTATAGAATCTAATATATTATATTTTAAAAAATGATAACAAATCGCAAAACAGCTTTCAGTGTAATAATAAAGAGGGTATTATTTACGCGAGCCTTCTAAGTCTAGATATCATGGATCACAACAAAACGATCTCTTCGTTGAATATATTATATATTTGATATTTTCCAATATCAAGGCTTGCTAAAACATATTAATGTTCATATTTTTAAATGAAACACTTGCACTGTTTTACGTTTGACCTATAACTTATTATGAGGCAGTTAAATATATTACAACCTATAAACAGGTTTCGACTTTTACACCATCATCAGGGCGTTGCAACAGGTCAAGTGATTCTTCATTTAAAAATACGAAAATATCTAAAAAAAAACATATTAGGATAAGTTACGAGGAAGCCTCCAAACCAAAGGCAAGGGCAAAAAACCATCACAGGCAAAATTTATTAGGAGGTTAATGCTGTGAGTGTACATTAGTGCTAAATCAAATTGTACAACTTATTCACAAACAAACTGTTTCTAACCTTAAGTTTTTGATAACACTTTCTACTTCAGACCTTTATAATATATCAAGTCAAAATAATAACAGAATAATGACTGACTTAAGTCATTTCTTTTTATTGCCACGAGGTTTTTTCATTTCAAATGGTAGTCTTTCATTAGGCCTTTTCACGTCCTCTAAGACTTTTCTCAAAGGACACAATAATTGTTCAGCCTGAGTTAACAGTTGATTTCGCCGACTATTCAAAACATCAAAAGTTCGACTCACACATGATTCTAAAGCATCACTTCCTTTGATTAGAGCAGTAGACGTTTTAAGTAATTCTGTAGCTGAGTACCGTCCACCTTCTTTGAAAAGTTTAAGTTTCGATATAAAATCTAAGTTTGACGTTCGCACTGTTTGAAAACGAACTTCTAAATTCCTTTTAAATTGTTCTATTTTTGAATTTAATGACTCTTCAAACAGCTGCTGATGTCTTGTTAAACGTGCTGAATAACTCGCCATTTTTAATCTTTTAACTGCTAAATCTACAGGATCAGTTTTTTGTAAGTCATCAAGCTTATGTTGAATATCCTCAACCCACTTACAAATAGGATATAGTTCTGGTGCATCTAATGACAAAAACTCGGATGCTTCCTTTAGAATAGAACTCTCGAAATCATGCAATGCGTCTAGGTGATTGTTGAGACGTTTTTCATGAAAACGTGTTTCGGCTAAACGAATATCCCGAGCCGCTTGAATCCTTTCGATCCTAACACTTTGGGACATTTGTTTCAAGCTATAACGCATGTTCACGAGCAATATCTTTTCATCGACCCATTTCCGCGCTTGATGACTTAGTTCTTCGGGTATAAATCTAATGTTATTTTCAAAAGACTCCAAAAAACCGTTTTTCCAGTATGTAAGCGCTGTATCTTGTAATTTCGTTTGCATCATAGCTTTCGGTAACGATGCGCGTAAAGAAGAAAAGCTTATGGGCCTAATGGAAGTATAAGACTCAGTACTTCTGCCATCCAATGCCGAATATGTAGATTTTGGATTGTGATCTATGAAATTGATATATTCAGATAGTAAAGTGTTTGCTAATAATGGCTGAAGGTTCATATATTCTTCGAATTTAACTATCTCTGCTTCTCTATGCTTATCATGAGATTCTGTTATTTTATCAAGGAAATTCATAATTACGTTATATTGCTGTTGAACTTTATCTGCATCTGAGGCACAACATAATTGTTCTAATGCAATATTAATAGCAGTTTCATTAGCAAGTTCCAGAATGTCGTAATTGGTTTGCATATCCTCTACAGCCGTAACAGTTAGTTTTTGAGCTAACGCAGAACGTAGCATGTGTGGATTCAATAAGAGGCTTGCATCGTGTAGAATCATATAGGTACTGCGCAATCGTTCTCCTAGACTCAAAAGACTTTGTTGCATGAGAAATACATCGTTTCGGGTCATCTCAGCAACTTCTCTATTCATAAATTTTGAAAGCTTTGTTTCACTATCAGATAAACGATTGATCGCTCTCTCTGTCATTTCCTTCATATTAAAAATAATACTATCTTTTTCGTTAAAATGCTTAATTTTACCAATATTCCTTTGTAGCTCATCAAAAAAGTTGGAAAAACCCTGAAATATATGAACAACTGCACCGCGATAGCTCCCAACTAAGGAAGCTACACAATTTTGAAACTCGTCTAAGTCGATCTTTATACTGTGACTAGACTCAAAAGAATATCGTTTTGCATTCTCACAACTAGCACTTGAAGATCGTTTCCTGACTCGATTTTCAGTCAATAAGTTCCACGATGAAGCACTTTGGTGGCGAGTCTTTATCTCCGAAGTTAAACATAATTGATTGATTGATGATCTAAGTTGCACGATGCTTTCATCTAACTGAGCTCGTAAAAAGGCTTCCAACTCTGCGTAAGCACGAGAGTTACTTAAGAGTTGCTGGTTAACTCCAAACATTCGTTCATCAAAATCATGTAACAATTCTTTGGGAGAGCATTGCCCAATGGAGATGAGTTTTTGAAAATGAGACTGCAAGATGTTTTTCAAGCCTTCGGCACGTTGTCTTTCCATTGCATGTGCTTCAATTTTATATTTTGCTAAATCTTGGATTCTTTGGTTGGCTAGATTTGAGATATGCCTTAGTACGTCATTACGGTCTTCAACCGACAGCGGCAGTTCTTTCAGACAAAAACGTTCAGCGATGCAATTCAAGTCTTTTTGATTAGATTCTATATCTGCTATTAGAATTTCAGATAATTCTCGTATTTTATCATCAATATTTTTATTGAAAACTGAAGCTTGTTTCAGTAAATCATTTAGTGCATTTTCATGGTTAGACTTACGTTCTTTTAAGTAGTTGGTAAGAGTAGGACCACATCTTCGAGGTGTCCATTGATTAGGCAAAGCTAAAACAGCAGCTAGATCGTCTGAACAACCAGGTTTAGATACCAACGGAAGCCTACGTGTATCAGTACAAAAACATTTGTGAACACCGTAGACACAGGTCGATTTAAAAGCACTCATTGTTTAAGTATTTCAAAGATGTTTTTACTTTTTAATATGTGTACAAAATAAACTCTAAATCGAAATAATTTTGACAATTTTCCTGTCAAATACAAAATCAAAGACATTAAATAAAAAATATTTTCTTAGAAAAAAGGTTAACTCCACACTTTTAATCTATATAATAACTTCTATAACAATTCTCTTGACATGTTTTTCAAAAACATTTAAATAGAATGAAGTAACTCTGAACATTCTTGTTTTTTAATTATTTTTTGAAACAATATGTGTTTGAGAAAGATAACAGTATTTCGCAAAGAATTTAGCTACACCACATTTTTTTTCTTTTAAGGATTTGTAAAGTATACAATCAGAAGAACTTCGGTATGTAAAGAAATATAGATCGTTGTCTATAAATATCAAACTGTAGGCAGTATCAGTTAACTAAAATAATAAATATACTACTGAATGTGACCGGCGATTTCATAACATGTAGGTGATTTAATCATATTTTATATTTACGGGACGGACAAATTAACCTTATACTGGTATTGGGATTGTTTGTAACGAGTCTTGAAATTATGCTATCGAGTGCCTCTAACCCATCTTATTGTCTTGATTTCGTGAGCTTAGTTATTTAACTATTAGCCATTTAGTTACTATTTAGCCATCCCACCGAGACCCGTTAAGATATTACAATAATATGTAACCTAAGTCCTGCTACAAGATCTAATCAATTTATATGCTAAAATTCGTTACAATCGGTTTAATCCCCATGACGTGAAAAAAAAACAAACACTAAAAATTCCACTTTTATAATTTTAAAAGGGATACATTTCGTTAATCAAAGTTATTGGAAGCAAAAACAAGCTAATAAAAAAACAAAAAAGAAAATAATTCATGCGTAAATCTTAGAGATAACGAGAAAATTAATACTTGGAAACTCTAAAATGAAGTAAATATTATTGCTTTAGGCGTTTTCCATTTGGATTACGCCTTTGATAAGTTTCTAGATTTGATTTATCAGAAGTTTATGAGCACCAGAGCAATAACATTTCCACGTTTTTATAATATTTCAGACTGCAGAGAAACTTCTACAATTATGTCACTAGATGTCTCACTGAATGATAGTAGAACCAGCGGAGACTCGCTTTTAATTTATATTTGGGCAACGATACACTCATGCGAAAAATGCTTTGGACTTTAGGACTTACTAGAAAGTTAGTACAGTCAGTCAGTTACCGCTTAACTCTCATTCGGCACTTTTCTAGTTATTTTCTTTAAAAAATTTCAATTAATTAGGATTTCCAAACCTCCCCAAATACGCGTGAGACTTCGGTAACAATGGTCAACGTCCCGAATTTCCGGGACAAGTAATATCTCGGCTTTTTTTCGAAATCAAGCCTACAATTATTAATAATAATGAACAAAATTAAATCTGATGACTTCGCTCTACGCCTTTGAGTTTTTTGTCAAAACTGCATGGGGAGGGACCATTCCCGATGTCTTAAAATTTTCTCGAGTTTGTTCTTTCGAGAGTTAGCAACCCTACATAGTAACTATCCGGCATAATAACTATCCGGAATCTACACCCAATGACCCAACTTGACAACCGTTTATATAAGTTCGCTAGTTTTTATTTAGCCACTATTATAAAAAAGGTAAAAAAAAATTTTGTTCTGCATTTTCAATCTTTCTTACATTCTAGCATATACCACGCGATAAAGAACTTCGTTCCCAAAGTACAAAGTTTTACATAAATAAGTATCTAAATCAAGGTGCCCAAGAATCTTAAATATAACTTTTGTTTGCAACAGATATTATTTAAAATAATTTCAAAAAGAAAATGTATACTAGACAGATGTTTAATTAGAAAACAAAAAGGAAAATTCAAACCTAAAATCTAAGTCGTATAACAAGTTCATTAAAACTTTGTAACTTCAAACCGTAACAAATTATCGCTGAGGGCAACAGTAAAAACTTTTTTAATTCTTCCAAAACACAAGGTTTCGACTTACGAGTTTCGCCTTCAAAAGATTATTTCCGCATATTACTCCGTTCAAATATAACCGTTATATAAAAAACCTCAACAACAAATTAGTCTCGTGTGGAATTTAATTAAATCTATATTATATACGAAAATTTTCTTAACAGAGACAGCAATATTAATACAAACTTGAATTTTGAAGCAATATTAATACAAACAAACAGAATTTTAGTGCTTTTGAGTACGGGCGAATGATAATGTGTTACGGGGAAGCTCATGGCAATGCACAGCGAGCTCTTCGCATTTACATGGAAAGATATCCAAATGCTCGTCATCCATCAGACAGCCGCGTTATAACTCGTGCATATCAACGCATTTTAGATAACCAGCCGGTAGTGCCAGTGCAAGAAGGAGCTGGTAGACCTATGAGACCGCGACTGGTTGACAATATTTTAGAGGTTGTGCGGCAACATCCGCGTTTAGGGACACGTACGGCGGCTCGCGTAGTGCGCAGACGGTACAGAAAGCGTGTGTCACATTGTGCTGTTCACAAAGTTTTACGCAGGGACCAACCGCTTAAACGGCCAACAATATCGTACGTTTCTAGAAACGAGTTTAGAAGAAATGCTAGAAGAGATACCTTTGTCGCAATTGCGGGATGATTGGTATCAACATTTTTTTTTTTTTGAATGACTACTATGTTGTCAACTTCGCGGTTTTTACAACTTCACCGGGCTTTACCGTATCAACATGACGGTGCTCCGCCACATGTGTCTCTTAGTGTACGGCAATGGCTTAACGAGGCATTTGGAGATCGATGGATAGGTCGGTTCAGCCCACAACCTTGGCCAGCACGTTCGCCAGATTTAACCCCGCTGGATTTTTTCTTTGGGGCTACATCAAGGACAAAGTGTTTGTTGGTGAGTGCCCTACTGCGGAAGATATGCGTGCCAGGATTCATAGTGCTTTTACGGAATTGTGTTTGGCGTGTGCACAAGATCCGTCGTTAATGTCTCGGCTCCACTCAGAAACGCTTCGTCGTGCACGAATCTGTGAGCAAGTTGGTGGGGGTTATTTCGAACCTTTTCTTTTACGAAGCAATCGAGATTGAGGCAGGTATGTGCGTTATTTTAAACCTTTTATCTAGGTTAATTATGTTAACTAGGTACATTTTACCTACATATCAAAATCCATTTTTGTCAAACTTGTGTTTAAATAAGTATTTTTTGTGCCCTTTGAAAAGATTTGGTTTAGATTGAACGACAACTTGATAATGTAGGAGTATAATTTTCTACGTTGCGTATGATTCGACCGCGTGTCTAGGTAAGTACATACCTACTGAGCGGCGCTCGCAGCGGCAACCGTGCGGCTTGATGCTTACAATTTGTACGTTATACATTACAGGCTGAAAAAATGCTAAATATTCAACCACTTATTTCCGACAAAAACTGTAAACGGAATTTTGAAGTCTGATATGTATATAAACTACCACAGCAGTTTTCGTTACGGTGTCAATTACACCCTGTATAGAAACATATATGACACAAGTATCTGTTACTCTTGTACGTACAAAACATATGAAAGCCCATACCGTTTTATTAATAAACGTGGACTAACGTAGGAATAAAATTAAGTTGATATTATTGTAGTCTGTATCACATTGTAATACTATAATTTACTAGGTTGAACCTTAGAGTACTCTATTCCATGTTTATTAATAAGACGGGTAGAGTCTGAATTCCAATATGGTTTTAGAAAGTAATTCTGAGCTTACATTATACAATTCATTAAGTGATAAATAGCGTCTTGAGGGAATATATCTTGCGAAACATCGAATTATTATTGATGTTTTATATTGTAAAGATAGGTACCTAATATAACAGTGTACCCATGCACGTGTAGCCATGCAGTTAGATAAAAAATCAGGACAACAAAAATTGGCGAGACAAATCATATTGTTGTGACTTTTACATAAAAAATGCCGTAAAACTGTTTGGTTTTAACAAAGAACTGACAAACTATTTTCCATTCCAATATTTTAAACATCTATACTAGTATAATAACGAGGAAATGTTTGGTTTTTGTTTGTTTGAAAGGAATAGGTTTCGAAACTACTGGACTGATTTAAAATGTTTAAAAAAAACCTTCAGAATACCACATTATCCCTGGACTCTGAGTGACATAGGCTTTGTTTTATCAAAATCGGAGCAGAAGAAGCCAAGTTACGCAGGCGATGCTGCTTGACACTGCTTGTCCTTTATAACTTGAATCACGGGTTAAGTTGCGGGCTATAGCTATCAAGTAGCAGGATAAAAGAAAAAAGAATTATTTCGTAACCATAATACAACTTTTTTATACAATATACAAATATACAAATTTTATACAATACTTAAATTTGTGTAATTTATATATTGATGTGAAATATTTTAGCATTGTCATTGTGATAATAACAGGCCCACGTAGCAAACAAATTGATTTAGGTATGATTTGACAAGACTCTACAAATCGATTCTATATTTTAAGTATATTCCATAACAAACAAACTATTGTTCTCTGAATATCTTCACGCCAATTCCCCTTACGGGATAGGCAGAGATTATCGAGTGCCAGACCTCACGATCCTGACAAACCGGTCTGGCTTCCTTCACGTTCATTACCCTTTTCATACAAACATCTCCCTTTTCATCGGCGACTCTTGACATCACCCTCGGATAGTATCCGATTGATCCGATCGTGGAATGTCAACATTGGTCTCCCCGGGTACCTTCTATTTAGTATATACCTATCTCTAAATCTATATATCTGCTTTGTCAATCTTTCAACTGTCATTATTTCCACATGACCGAACCAGCGGAGCGGAACGTTTATATGATACCTATTTCTAAAGTAATGAAAAGGTCAAAAACTAGCCTCGTTTTTTGTTAAGACCATTTCACATCTAGATATACTGCAAATATTTATTGACTTGTACTTGTCTGCGGTAGACTACATATTCATTTATCATATAATGTAAAAAACAAAAGTCATGGTAACCCTTAAAAATATCGTTTTCAATCATTTTACCAACGTTTCACATTTGTGAGTTTATTGCTATAATACTTTGAAAAGAAGCTTCATAAAATTTCATAAGCCCTGCTTCTTGTAAACTTGATATTTCTGTCGATACTTTTCTCTTCTAAGTACATTTTCAAAGAAATATTGAATGGGGACGATAAAAAAGGGAAAAATTGGATTCAAAGAAATTAAAAAACCAAATAATTTTCTTTGTCATAAGGTTGATAGTAATTGGCCAAACATCATTGGGTAAGTAAGATAACTAGTGTTTATACAGTTACCAAAGTTATCAAATGATGCGTTGCCAACCTTAGAGTGGGTTAAATATTTTTGACTAGCACGCATCTAAAAGAAAATGGGTTTTTCTCACATTTTTGATACACAAATAAGGTTGCTCGGGATTGAATCGCCCAGTTGGCGATACGCTCGACCTTTGTAGGACGTAGTGTCTTCGGCTAGTCATGGATGTCCCGGTCCTGCCTCTGCCTACCCTTTCGAGATATGGGAGTGAAGATACTTTTTTTATATATCTAAACTGAAACACGACAGAAAAGATAGTAGTCTTCACAACAATCCGGGCAAGTTGATGCAAAATTATTCACCATGTCTGACTGACAGATAATAAACCACCTAGATTATTCCCTATGCGAGCGATGTGGTTGTCACATCCCAATGCCACAAAATTCAAGTATTCAACAAAACTAATCAATATGAATATTTGTCCATTGTCTTTATTTTATTCCAATTGATGTTTCATGCATTATATTTATTTTTCGTCTATTAAGAGCAGACTTTAGAGTAGGTACCATCGTGCAACATTTCTTTGATTATGTCTCCAAATCTTATGGTCGCCTAGAAGAGACAGCTGTTTTGACGATAAGGCCACATTTGTCTATGACTTAGTTTTTAAGTAACGTTTTTAGTGTATTATTTTTTTAAATTTTGGTGCACAATAAGAGTTATTCAACTCTATTCTAAGAAATAGATAAGATGTTTCTTGCGATATCGCTTGTAACCACTTTTCTACGAAATACTTGGTGATTTTGAAAAAGAGGCAGCTTATTTCATCAACTGACACTTCACGATTAGTTCAGTAGTTGATTCGCTATTGGATGACAAACTTAGAAACAAACGCAAAAAACGTCAAACAAATCCCACATTTATTACATCATTTATATTTATTTGCCCGCGGCTTAGATCCCGCACATCGAGCTTAACCTCCTCTGGAAGTCCTAAAGGAACAACAACAGACTTTTAATACCTTTCTCATAGAATTAATTTTATGACAGTTCGTAATTAATATCGGGATATTTCCTGGGGTTTATTTAGTATCTTTTTAGTGATGATCACTAGGTAAAGTGTACATCAAATAGGTGTCAAATGGCGTATTTTGTATCTCTTGCTATCTCTATTGTATTTCTGTTAGTCACTGGAGACAGCAAATATAAAACACGTCATTTGTCAGCCAATTGACGTACTTTTTACCCAGTGATCATAACTAGTAAGATACTGAATAACCCCACTCTTAACATTTAAACAATATACTGTAACAGACAAAATTCACGTACCTACCTACCTACTTGTAATTATGAGATTTAGTTATTTCTATTAATATCAATAATTGTTGATAATATGTCCAGATTAGTTTAGCCTCAAATATGAAGATGATATAAAAGTCAAGTGTCTACACGCGCATATCCCCAAAGGAAGGCACAGGCACAACCAGGGCACCCACGACTAGCCAAAGACACTAAGTCCCACAATGTGATAGGTGGCAAGCATATCGCCAACCGGGCAAATATCCAATCCCGGGCAACGGTATTTTAAGTGGAAAATTGATATAAAAGTAAATATAACCCTTGGACAAGTAACACAATTTGAATCTCACAACAAAGTCAGCAAAATCATATGCTTGTGTAATACAATAGGTACTTAGAAAAACTTTTAAAAAACTTTACTAAACTTTTTGTACATATACTAAATACGAGGGTGGATCCAAAAGTTCTAAACCCGACCAAGAAAATGAAAGAAAAGTAAATTTATTTTTATTTTTCGACATAGTCTCCATCTAGCTCAACACACTTCTTCCACCTGACCTGCAACTTGTTTATCCCCTCGAAAAAAAAAATTCCGGAAGGTCGTCAAAATAGTCGTTTACTGCGACTATCACCTCATCTTTGGTCGAAAATTTCAAGCCACCCAAGTGTTTTTTTAAATTTGGAAATAAATGATAATCCGAGGGGGCTAAATCCGGCGAATAAGGTGGGTGGGGCAGCAATTCGTAGCCACAATCATGGATTACAGACATTGTTTCAACCGAAGTGTGAACACGTGCATTGTCTTGATGAAACAAAACTTTCTTACGCAACACTCCCGGCCTTTTTTCTTTTATTTCTTCCCGAAGTCTTCGTAAAAGGTTACAATAATAACTAGAATTTATAGTTTGACCTTTCGGTAAATGATCTACAAAAATAATGCCCTTCGCATCCCAAAAAACAGAAGCCATGACTATGTTAGTCGACAAACCGACCTTAGCCTTTCTCGGTGTAGGAGAGTCTGATCTTTTCCTATGTTTGGATTGTTGCTTTGATTCAGGAGTATGGTGGTGAACCCAGCTTTCATAGATGGTAACAAATCTAGACAAAAAGTCCTCGGGATCAGTCTCAAAAAGTTCCAAACAGTCTCGCGAAATTGTGTATCGAACTCGTTTTTGTTCAGCTGAAAGCAACCTCGGGTCCCAGCGAGCAAAAACCTTATGGAACCCCAACTTTTCCGTTATTATGTGTTGCACCCGGCCATAACTAATGTTTGTTATCTCTATCTATCTTACAAATGGTCAAACGTCGGTCACCCAGTACGAGATCACAAATTTTATCGATGTTTTCTTTCGTGGTAGAGGATGTAGGCCTTTCACTCCTAGGATCATCTTTAATGCTCTCACGACCGCGCTTACTCACTCAGCTACCCACTTCTTGACACTGGAATACGATGGAGCAGACTCCCCCAAAGTGCTCACCATATCTTGATGGATGTCTTTTGGTGATAGGCCTTTTTTATTGAGGTATTAAATGACTGCACGGTGTTCAATTTTCTCCATTATTGAAAATTGCGTCAGATTGCTTCAAACAAATAATCACAGAAAATTTATATTGTGCAGTGTCGGAATAAAACTGCGCACAATAAATCAATATGACACATACTAACAAATGACGGTAGATTTAAAAAGATGTCATAGCTCCATGTAGTTTAGGCCACGAACTTTTGCATCCACCCTCGTATAATGTAAATATAATTTTCTGTATACATCTATGCTTATAGTATAAATGCAGTGAGTGAATTTGTTTGTTTATTTGTTTGGACGTGCTAATCTTAGAAACTACTAGTCCGATTAAGACTATATATCATCACGCTAAGATCAACAGGAGCAGAGCAACAATGAACAATTTCTCAAAATCGGGGGATTTTATTATCTATTGGGACCTAGGTACCGTTCCTAAACGGTTCAAGTTTCGCAAAAATGATCTATGACAGAATTGCTCCCTTTAAGGCTAAGAACTCACGGAGCGATTTGCACCCGCGCCCGCCGCATTTGCGGATACGCGGCTTAATAGAATTTAGATTTATCTACAAAAAGTAAGAGCCCATTTCATAACGCGTTTGACACTCGCATTGCCCGCGTTTATTTGCGGTTCCCACGGCACTGGTCGCCCGCTTGTAGAATTGTACAAGTTTGCGAGCGATTATTTCAACAACGACAGCACAAATTACCTGGCTCGTGAGTTTAGAAATCAAACCGTCGTCCCACGACCGCAACGAGCCCGGGTGGAATCCGCTCCGTGAGTTCTTAGCCTAAAAGTTCTAAAAAAGTACGCGACAGCATAATATGTCTGTTTTTTTAAATTAATATACTATAAAACTTTTTTTAAGCTAGGTATCCAAATTGTTCCAGAATATTTCATTATTTGCGAAGGTGTTTTTATAAACATGATGTGGTCCTTATCCAAATAAATACGTTACTCTTCACAAGTATGTATTAAATAACTAGACTTTTTTTTATGATATTGGAAGGCAAACAAGCAGACGGATTTTCTGATGTTAAGAAATTCACGCCGCCTAGAGACACCAAAGGTGGTAATAGTGCGTTGCCAACCTGAGGCCAGGATGTTAGGCCTCGAGCAAGAGTAAGTTGACCGGCTACCTTACCCTCCGAACCGGAACACGTCATGACGTTATGGCGGTACCAATCCGTACCAAAACTAGAATACGCGAGAGAAGCCATGGGCATCAGCTAGTCACGCATATATCTCTAAAACCAGCGCTAGTAAGCCGTTTTTAGGTCACCCTACTTAGTAAATTAGGTTACCACGTGAAAGATTTTCAACTTTTTCAGGATTACATGCATCTTTCTCTTGACGTGCCTTCGCGTGCTTAAGTTTTATTTCTCCCTCGGGAACTTGTTGAGACATCGTCTTTTTCCAACACGTAATTTATTTCAATGGGGAACACATTCAAAAATTCACACAAACACACACAAACGTCACATACACACGCACGCAAACACACAGGCACGCAAACACACGTAGCACGCAAACACACACACGCACGCACGCACACGCACTTTTATTATCATATTTATTACTAGCTGTTACCCGCGGCTTCGCCCGCGTAGTCTACTAACTTGATATTTAGCTCTCCAACACTACTCGTTAAAATTTCAAGATAAAATGTAGCCTATATCGCTATCCAAAGTTTCATCTATTTTTTTGTAAATATTAAAATCAATTCAGCAATTTTGCCGTCAAAACTGAACATACACTTTCTTTTTTCTAATTTCACCTCAGATAAATAGTAGGAATACGTTATTGTGTTTACAGTTTTATCTGCACTTCGGCAAATCCTGTTAAATTAAACTATATAGCAAGTTATGGAAACCTCTAACAGATTTTATTTTTGACATTTTAAAAATATACGTATCGTCTCTGAGGTCTAACCGTCCGTCTTCGGAATTACTTCTTGAGATCTTGGGTTCTATTTCCGGTCCGGGCAACAAAAAAAAACAAAAAAAATTTACTGTTTACTTTTAAAGGTTTTTTTTACTTTACGCAAAGAGGTTTACTGGTTTAAGCGTGAAAGCGTAACAGACAGACAGACAGACTTAATGTCGCATTTATATTATTAGTAGGGAAGTAGTGATTTTTAACCAATTTTGCTACTATGTATATCATAATTTCTTTGTGTGTTTTTCTTTAATGATAAACTGATGTACGTGGTTCATTGTTATAGACTTATGGTAAAAATTACTATTTAATATTTTTCCAAAGCAATTTGTGCCAACCCCGTTCACCCTCATAGGGGTTGATTTTCAAAAAACGCTTAGATATGTATCTCATAATTTGTATTGCAGAGCATTATTTCAGTGTCACGCAAAATATTTCAATAGAATTAAATTTCCCATAGAAACTTAGATACCCACTTTAACCCCCAATGGGGGTGAATTTTGAAAAATCCTGAAATACGCATTTCATCATTTGTACTAAAAAGCATTGATTCAAAGTTCCATGCAAAAATGTGCAATAAAAATATTTTTCTCATACACAATTTGCCACCCCTTTTAACCCATTTACGGGTTGAATTTCCAAAAAATAATATGCTTCTCATGATTGCTAACTATCTACATACCAAATTTCAGCAAAATTGGTTAGGGGTAACAGACAGACAGACAGACAGAGTTACTTTCGCATACAAACTTTATAATATTAGTGTGGATTATTAAATTACGAACGTAAATACAATTTAGATAAAAAATGTCGCGCTGAAAAGCATGTTTTTATTAAGTTTGTTATTTTCCTCGCTAGGGAGCTCCGATAAGTTTTATAACAAAACATAACTCGTCGCGCACGCACCGCGGCCAGCCGGTACCGTCGCAACCGCGATGTCCCTATATTTTAAACCTGTAATATCTCCGAAACTATTCGTTTAATTTACATACTATAAAGGGCTATATTGTTCTATAATAATTGTAAAACTTATTTAAGATACTTAATTAGATAAGGATTAATGTTGTATTGCTTTAAATCGCTTCGTAAATGAGCCATTATTTTTCGTAAAAAGTAAAGGATAAAAATTGGTTATTGTAAGTTATCCCTAAGAGATAAACATATACCATCGCGAACTTTTTTGTAGACCTTTTTGGGGTAAACAATACTTAGTACATTATTTTGATCTATCTCGTAGAGTTCAGCCAGCGTTTGCAATGCAAGCGCAAAAAATATGTTTATTTACGACTTCGCATTAGAAATCTTGAAATTATAAGTGGTTATCTAATATATGAAGCATGTTATTATACATATAAACCTTCCTCTTGAATCACTCTACCTATTGTAAAAAACCGCATCAAAATCCGTTGCGTAGTTTTAAAGATATAAGCATACATACATACAGACAGACGCGAAAAGCGACTTTGCTTTATACTATGTATAGATTATACTACATTATAGAGATGACAATCCTAAGCTTGTGTTTAAAGTGCTTGTGTCTTGTGATAGATGAATGTTTTTTTTATTAGGTTATATAGGTCTTCCAAAAATTCCTTTATAAAATCTTACATATGGTAACATTTCATATAATTTCAAGTAAAAACAACAAGTGTCCGGTTGCCATCAACGAACAGACGAAGTAAGACGACCTGACCCAAACAAGACGAACTGAACAACACTTCTAACTATTAATAATTCTTTATAATTATAATTACTTCTAATTAGTAATTCCATTCGAAATCACGGTTTCTCAAACTTTTGTATTTAAAGTATCTTCACACCCGTATCCCTGAAATTGGAGGAAATTGAAACAACCACGACTAACGGAAGGTCTTACAATGTGATAGGTGTCAAAGTTATAGTCAACCGGACACTTATCCAATCCCGTGCAACGCTGTTTTTATTGAAAAAAAAAAAGATAGAAAAACCTCATTTGAGAAGCCCGACTTGATCTGTGGTGGCCATTGGCAACGGTTGTCTCTAACCAACAAAAGAGCCGTATGCTTGTTTCAAATCTAATGGCGTTAAAAAAAGTAAAATTATTTTAATCATCATCAATCAATCATGATTTTTTTTTTGTTGAAATAAAAAATATTTCGGCTAAAGTATAAAATATTTTATTTACAAGGTTTTTCTATTTACCTTTTTATATACAGAATTACTGGTAAATTACGCATAATTTTAAAACTTTTTAGGAAATCGCGAAAAAAGAAACGGGTTTTTTATACAAAAAGTTCGTCGTCCTCTGACAAAATGTATGGAGAACCAAATTCTTTTATTGCGATTTTTTAAAAGTTGTACCACAAAAGTTGTTGCTTTTGATGTACTAAATCCGACTTAGAAAGGTTATGCGTTAGTTACCAGTAACTCTGTATAAAAATTAATTCCCAATGCCCTTAGTTATCACATCACGGCTTAACGAGTGAACCGATTTCGATAAATATTTTTTTCTTGTGTTATCAGGAGAATAGATCATATTAAACAGTAATCAATCTTCAAAAAGCAGGATGACGTTTGTCAGCTTTGCTAGTATATAATATTTATTTAGTATCGTGTAGGATACTGTTAAAAAATCAACTGTTGGTATAATAAACTATGAGAAGAGTACAGTTGTTGTTTTTACCTAAAGATTGAGGACCCCTGCCCGTAAGCCTTTAGGGCTTCTAACCAAAATAATTTATATGTAATGTCACAAAAACAGAATTTAACGACAATCTGGTAAAGTTTTTTTTATTTTTATGATAATGGAAGGCAAACAAGCAGACGGATTTCCCGATGGTAAGAAATTCACGCGGCCTAGAGAGACCAAATATGGCAATGGTGCGTTGCCAACCTGAGGCCGGGATGTTAGGCCTCGAACAAAAGTGAGTTTACCTTACCCTCCAAACCGGAATACTTAATGACGTTATGGAGGCAAGAACAGGTAAGGCGGTGGTACAAATCCGGGTGAGTCGCTGTGAAACTCTACTACCTAGCAGGAATTCACGGTGTTAGTAACGGTAAGCATATGCTCGCCTTTTACGAGCTGCCTGGCAGGAAGGCAATTGGTCTATTCTGCACAGGATACCGGACCAAAACGGGGAAAACGGGGAAAAATTAATAAATTGGTACAAAAGTAATGTCGTTTAAAATTAGGATTTATGCAGATTTATATTCTATTCAGATTCCAGCAAAAACTCGCCGGTTTGGCCGATTAAGGGCTGATTTTACCGATCATATTGAAAAACGAGTTTAGTAAAACTAAGTTCAGTGTAGACGACTGATGATGTCATCTTAGCTTAACGATCTCTTTCACTTCTTAGCAGATGTGGTATCCTACCATCGATTCTCACTGACAGCATTTTTCGTATAATCCAAGAATCGAATTTCTAGATCATTCCAATTTCCACCAATGGACGATGAGATCATATTAACGCCAGAAACCGCTAACAAGTACTAGTATAGTTATATGAATGTGGAACAGATCTGAAATCCTCTTTGGGAATATAACATAGGATTGTTGTTTTATCTAAACATTTTGTACAACCGAGTAAGTTTCTTTGAAATGTAAAGAAAACTGTTTGTGAAAACACGGACTGTATTTCCTTTGTGGACTTACATGCTTTTGTTGTCGTACATAATATCTCCCAGTAGGTCGCCAGATTAGCGTACACATCTAGCAACATGGAACCTTGGCGAATTTCAGGTTCGATTTCTCAAAGGAGCATATATTTAACTTGCTGGTTGATGTCTCTATGACTATTGAATATTAACTCTTAACTGTGCATAACTGAAAACGAACTTAAAAGTAAATAAAACAAAGTATAAAAGGCGAGCTCATCTCTAATTAAAGAAATTTCTTCCAGCCAACCCGTACAAGGAAAATAAATAAAAAGTAGACCTAGTGTACAGACAAATAAACTACTAAATATATATTACTAAGGTTATACTGAGACTAGATAAGATGTTGATGACTAATTTATCGCTTTTTTAAAACATTTAAAAAAAACTAACTATCAACACATTTTTCTATTCGTTTAGTACTATTTATGGTACCATCGTGTGAAGCTGTGGGTCCAGTATTGTAAGGACCCCTTCAACGGTTTCTTGGAATGCATTCACCGCCGCTTCTGGGCTTGAGAATTGTAAACCTCGACGTTTATCTTTCATTCTTATCCAGACTTTATGGCGGATGTAACATCAAATCCACATTTAAGGCAGTCAAATACGCGTTCATTTTCATCGCGAAATGTGTGTACGCGTTGTCGTGGTGATGGATGGCATGGTTGCAAGAACGCCATGTGCCAACTTTTTCTAA
>NJDD01005299.1:74947-89367 GCA_002245505.1 Calephelis nemesis
GGACCCTCGGGGGGGACAAGAACGCCATGTGCCAACTTTTTCTAAGACTGGTCAAGCAGTTGTTTACATACCAATCTGCAGTGACTTTCTATTAATACAACAATACACCCAAGTCTCGACAACCGTCCCAATGTTATAGACAGCTAATGGCTCTCCTCCGTCAAACTTTTTTATAATTTTTTGGCACCACTCTACAAGCAGTCGTTTTTGGTCTTCCCTTAAATCATGCTGTATCCATCGAGTGCAAAGCTTTCGAACCTTCAGTTGATTATGAAAAATATTTTGCACTTGACTTAATTCAATACATAATAAAGATGTTGATAACTATTTTTTTCTCAGTCATAATAAGTTGTTATACGGTACTGATATAAATTTCACTTTCAGTAAACGCAGTTGCAGGCTGACCTTTTCTTTTATCGCGAAAGAGACAATCTCGTCCAGGTCTAAATTTTCTGAACCACAAATACACAGAGCTACGAGATGGTGCTCTTTCAACAAATGCCAATTGAAGTCTCTAGCAACTCTCCTGTTGGCTTGAACCGCAGCAAAAATCATAAAAATAATTTAACGAAAAATTCATTTACGATTAAATTTCATTGTAACAACGACATAAAATTATTTGAACTCCGCCTAGTAGAAAAAACAAGCGACAGTCTCGAAAATTAAAAAGCAATATTGTGTTCCTCGAGAGTTCCATTTCTTTTTTTTTTTCTTTCTTTAAGTTTTGGCCTTCACGTTAGTATTTTGCCATTCGTCAAGTAAAAATTTGCATCAAATTGTATATCAATTTTAATAAATTATAATTAGTCATCAGTCATAAGTCGTTAGTAAGTCATGTCAGGCTCTTGGGTAAAGCGGCGGCCTCAATACACAAGCGGAAGATTGTAAGGAGATTTGGCGGCAACGAGGAAATACATGATACGCTAATTTCTTCATGATTATTTCATTTGTGCACGTTCACTAAACAAAATTGTACAAAATGCCACCAAAATTGACTAATTTCACTCAATATCAACACGAAATTCAATAATTATGAAAAACTTCGACCATCTTTTCTCTCGATGGCGCCAAAACCGAGTTCCATCTCATATTTCAAATTCCGTTATTATTTTTTAATTTTATTTATTGAAAGTGGCCACTTTGTGTCTCAGAAACTTTTATACATATAATATAAAAAATATAAACTAAAATATCCCAGGACAAATATCCCAGGACAAATTACACAAATTGAATCTAACCCCAAAGTAAGCAAATTATATGCTTGTGTTATGGGTGTTAGTCAACGATACTATTACATAGAAATACTTAAATAGATACCAGAATAAATTTAATAAACACCCAGACCCGGAAATGCAGACATCTAAATGTTCATCACACAAATGCCTGCCCCCGTTGGGAATCGAACCCAAGCCTCGCGTTTCGTCGATGCAGTTAGGCGAGTACGCTAGCCACTCGACCAACGAGGCGGTCAAAACATAAACTTAAAGTTAACTTATATTTACGCATATAGATTATAAACTAAACTATGACAAGGAAATGCGCTTTTCACACGGTAGAGAGTTCCAAAACCATAGTGCATGAACTGTGAATGAGTGAGAATATGACTTGAAGGAAATCGCAGCAGAAAACGAACATTTGAGGGAAAGTGAATCAGCAGCATGTAAGAGATTAAATGAATTACGAAGATAATAAGTACAAAACTAGCTAAAATGAATTTTGTTAAGCAAACAAAGAATATAAAATTGTCTAAGTTGTCTAATCAGAAGCCAATTAAGCTTGCTTGAAAACTAGAAATAAACTATACTATTAGTATTAGCTAAATTTGCTTTGATAACTACTATATGTATTCATTGGTATCATTGACTATAACACAAATGTCTAATTAGCTTACTTTGGGGTAAGATATATTCGTG
This sequence comes from Calephelis nemesis, assembly GCA_002245505.1. Lineage (NCBI taxonomy): Eukaryota > Metazoa > Arthropoda > Insecta > Lepidoptera > Riodinidae > Calephelis > Calephelis nemesis. Next base: position 76,861 of record NJDD01005299.1, read on the forward strand.
TAATTTGTGCGTAGGTGTAGTTTTTAAAAAACCCTTAGAAACATACAAAAATATTTTCTCCGTGGATACAAAGGTGAAGATATCTTAGCCGCAATCTAAAACCGACGAAGCCTTTTTGCCAACATTTTCTTTTTAATAAGTCACCGGGTAAGCTCGGACCTACGAAAATGGACTTAATTCTGAATTATGGTTGGCACTTAACGTACTTAAGTTAAGAAGGCGGTGCGAATAATGTGTATTTTTCTTTTATGCTCTTAATAAACTTAAGGACGGAATTTTACCGCAACAGAGAGACAGATGAACGCAGTTTTTCAACATTATTGAATTTTGTGCGCAAATTGATTAAAATTAGTCAATTTTGGTGGCATTTTGTATTTTTTTATGATAATGGAAGGCAAACAAGCAGACGGATTTCCTGATGGTAAGAAATTCAAGAAATTTAAAACCTGAAGGCAACCTGAGTCCGGGATGTTAGGCCTCGAGAAAAATTAAGTTTACCGGCTACCTTATCCTCCGAACCGCAACACGTCATGACGTTATGACGGCAGGAATAGGTAAGGCGAAGGTGCCAATCCGGGTGAGTCGCTGCGAAACTCTGCCACCTAAACAGATGTCACGGTGTTAGTGACGATAAACCTATCCACGCCTTTTAAGAGCTGCCTGGCAGGAATGCAGATGGTCTATTCTGCAAAGGAACCCGGACCAACACGCATTTCGTATAATTTTATTTAGTTAAAGTGCACAAGTGAAGTATTGTCTAGACCAGGGGTGGGCAAATTCTTTTGACCGCGAGCCGGTAAATTAAAAAAAATCTAGTAGCGGGCCAGTAAATAATTATAATTAATCTTGAGGCGGGCCGGTTTATTAAAACACCTAAAAATAGCTGTACATATTACGATTATATAACGTTGTATAAAGATAATATAATGCATTTTTTATTTTATACTGAATAACTGACGACATAGGTATGATTATCACTACATAGTTTAAAACAAAGTAGCTTTCTACCTGTTCTTATTTATGCTTAGATCTTTAAAACTACGCATCGGATTTGAATGCCCTTTTCTTAATAGATAGAGTAATTAAAGAGAAATTTTATAAGTCTGTCCACACGAATGAAGCTGGGACAGTCAAAATTTAAATTATTCAAGCTAGAAATCATGAAATCTTGAGGATTAATCAGGTGATAACTTAACGCAAATCAATGAAACTTGACAACAGCTGGTGTTACGCCTCTACAAAAATAACTTATGGAAGATATATTTTTACTACCATTATACTAAATAAAACTTGTGGACGACATGTTTTTAACATCCCTTATCTTACTAGCCTACACCCGCGGTTTCGCGCGTATTAAGCTTTTGATTTAATCAATTAAAGAAACTCGGACGAAATTTTTCCTTTTTTAAAATTTATAGATATTACTAGCTGAACGTTGTTCTAATAATTTTAATGTGATTTTAGTAAAAAAAATTAAATCACCTTTGTCACTTAGGAGTATGAAAAAATAGATGTTGGCCGATTCTCAGACCTACTCAATATGCTCACAAAATTTCACGAAAATCGGTCTAGCCGTTTCGGAGGAGTTCAATCACGCACATCGTGACACGAAAATTTTATGTTTAGAGATTAGTTTGTTAATGACCATGACTTTATATGTTATTACATTATACGAGTACAAGCTATTGCACGCGACTTTTAACACGGTAGGGCTTCGCGCCTTTTTTATTATTTTTTTATCGTATTTTTTAAAAACAATCAAAAGTCATTTAATTAATCGCAAATGTTCAACAAAAATGGATGTGGCATATTTGACTATCAAATGTCACAAAATACATCTTTGCTCGCTCAAGCGAAGCTCAAAAACAATACAATATAGTCTACAATAATCTTTGCCATAAGTACATACTTGGATTTATTAAAACAAAATAACATTCACAAATCGCACGCTAACCTGATAGTTACAAAATAAAAAAAATATATATCGACTGTTCGTTGCTACGGCGGCGGCGCAACCGCGAAAGTCAATGGTGGTACCGATACCGAGTGCATATCTAACCCGAGACGTGTAGGCATAAACGCGTATTCGCCCATTCCATTTCCAAAATTTGATTTTTCCAATTTTCTAAATAAAAAAAAATGTTGGTCGGGATTGGAAATGTGCCCGGTTGGCGATAGGCTTGCCACCTATCACATTGTGGGACTTAGTGTCTTCAGCTAGTCGTAGGTGCCCTGGTTGTACCTCTGCCTATTTCTACGGGGATATGGGCGTAAATATATATTTTTTATAAAGGGTAACTTGGATTAACATATAGGATAGTATTTATCCCGAAAAAAATGTTTCTGTGGGACCATTAACCACGGGCAATAACTGGTACACTATATTACACTAGCAGTTTCACGCAGCTTTGCCTGCGTATCTTGGCTTCTACTGCAACGATTTTGATGAAAAAAGCCTACGTCACTCAGGGATAATGTAGTATTCTAAAGGTGAAAGATTTTTTAAAATCGGTCAATAGTCTCGGAGCCTATTCATTTCAAACAAACAAACAAAAAATCAAATCTTTCCTTTTTATAACATTAGTATAAACTAGTATAGATTACAGTGCCATAGAAAAGAACATGCATCATTATGGTATCGGGAGAAGATAAGCTGATATCTATATTACCCGATTTTCAAGAGCTCCATCAGATGTAATTTATTTCCAGTTGGATAGACTCCCCGAGCTTAATCTACAGTGATACATGTAATGCGCTCACTGAACCGCGACATGTATCAGGTTCAGCACCTGACATCCTTCGCTGCTCGACACCCAAAATATGTCAACATTAAAAACACGATCAAATAATATGATTAATGTTTGACATGGCAGCGAAATATGTGGGTTTTAAGAGATCTTTTCAAACGACTTCCAAAGGAGGTTTTCATTCGATTTTTTTTATTAACTACTAGCGGTCCGCCCCGGCTTCGCACGGGTATAAAATATACATATAAACCTTTTTCTTCAATCACTTTATCTAATTAAAAAAAATACATACAAAAGGACATGGGACAGAGGAAGCGACTTTGTTTCATACTATGTTCTATACCCACATGTGTGGTCGATGGATACCCACAAGCGGATGAACTTATTTTGATGACAGAAAGAATAGGTGCTTTCCAATTGTTCGCATTTCAAACTTAATCATAATAAAGAAGTAAAGTATCTTCACGCCCATATCCCCGAAGAGGTAGGCAGAATCACAACCAGGGCTCCCACGACTAGACGAAGACACTAAATCCCATAATGTGATAGGTGACAAGCATATCCAATCCCGGGCAAATCAAATATCAAATTAGAAAATTGAAATTTCAAATTTTCTATTCCTTTTGTTGCCCGACCCGGGGATCAAACCCGAGACCTTAAGAGGTCAAGTCCGATGCCCGACGGAGACTTGATCATAATGGTTTTTGAATTACAATCGTGTTTACATAGATGATATATTGTTTTTTTTTATTTTGCAGTGTATTATCATATGAAAAAATACGGGATGAAGAAACGAAGTTAAAGTTCGCCCAGTAATCGAGAATCGGCCATGCTACCTACATCACTACTAAGATTATAAAATCGATTATAAGTTTGTTTGTTACACATTCACGCAAAAACTACTTCATGAAACTTTGTACACATATTCTTTCTTGGAGGTATTCAAAGTAACAAGGGTTACTTTTTTAATGATTTAAATGCGAACGAAGCCGCGGGTTAAAGCTTGTGATTCATAATTAACAAAACAATAGACAAATTAGTGTTCTTTCATCTTTTATAATCAACAAACACTATATGTATGACACAAAGCATATGTTATTAATGTTTGACACAAAATAAAACATTATTTACATTTTTTCTTAGTTTGACCACTGACTAACCATAGACAAAAAATGAAAACTTCTACAATGAACCCAGCAAATAACATTTCGCAATTCACAAAAGCATTTGCGTTTTTATAAGTACAAACATTCCGATCTCCCAATAAAAGGAAACGAGGGTCAGCCAATTGCCAGCCAAAATAGCCAATACAAAACACTCGGGGGAGTCGATGTAAATTATAGCGGACATTTGTTAGTGTGGGGTTCCACGTTCCGTACCAAATGTTCACATGAAAAATTCGTACATGAAAGTCGTAAACTTCGGCGAATGTAGCAAATACAAATAAGCTTCTTTATTCTTTTACTATTATTATATTTATTTCGCCTCTGTGGTCTAGCGGTTCAGGTGTTGGACTTGACTGCATCAGGTCCCGGGTTCGAATCCCGGGTCGGGCCACTAAAAGAAAATTTGAATTTTCCAATTTTCTAATAAAAATAAATGTAACTCGGGATTGGAGATGATCCCGGTTGGCGATAGGCTTGCCACCTATCACATTGTGAGACTTAGTGTCTTGGGCTAGTCGTGGGTATCCTGGTTGTGCCTCTGCCTATATCTTCGGGAATATGGGCGTGAAGATGCTTTATTTCTATATATTTCATTCTCACGTATCTTCACGCCAAATCCTTTACGAACTGGGCAGAGATCCTTGCAGACATACTCACTCGTACATACATTTCTGTCCATGAATTAAACTATACTGTTATATTATGGAATGAGACAGCTAAGAATCTCTCTCTCCTCTCTCTCACTCTCCACTCTCATGATGCTAAGAGATAACTCCATAGATATATTAAAGCTGGCCGGGATGTTACGCCTATTGTGCAAGTCTATCGGCTAACCCTACCCTCAGAAACGCAAAATGACACTGCCATTAAAGGGGACAGGAATATGTTAGATAGTGAATTTCTACTACTACCTACTAAGGCATATTTGATATTTTCCATCGTCGGCGCTTAGTAAAACTTCCAAATATGTTGCTGTTATAAGCGAAACCGGTAGGCAATTTATAAAATAATAAATTATAAGTGATACGTAAAACAGTACAAGTGTTTCTTCATTTAAAAACATATTAAGGCATAGTTTCAGTCGTGATATCTGTTAAGAATCTTAATTACGGCAAGTTCTCGCGTAAGATAAAGATTTACAGTATTAAATGTAGGTATATGAAATCAGTGGTGTGATGATATATACATTTAAAATATATCTATATGTAACTATAGCGTCTGGCAGTCGCCATTTTAGTTTTATAACATCAGCTTCTTAATATAATAAGTAACGCGTCACGTTGTTTGTGCAGTGCACCAAATGCAGTTTGATCTAAGGTCATGTATTTCAGTTTACAGTGGCAATATTATTTTAATACACCAAAAACCTTTGCCACATCAACGCGTGGCATGCACTGAAAGTATTATATAAAAGCATTCGCCTCAACAAATATTTTTATTATTTATTTATTTTATGATATTGGAAAGCAAACAAGTGAACGGAACCTACTCCTGCCGCCAGGCAGGAGTAGGTAAGGCGTAATAAATCTAAAAATACATAAATCATATAAATCTGATAAGCGGATTGGGAGATACTAGGTAAACACCCCTTCGTTTGCAGCCAAGTAAAGCTAGATTACTTGTTATGGGATCAAAAGGCAAAAATACTCACGTGACTTTAAGAAACCAAAAAAACGTGCGTTGCCAACCAGTGGCTGGGATGTTAGCAACTTGCTTGTTAAACTTGCTCGTTAAGTTTACCTGCTACCCCTATCCCCCCATAACTAAATTCAAACGATATCAAAATAAAGAGTAAGAAAAGAAAATATATTTATTTGCGGAATATGCGTGTTGAAGTTGTTACAAAATTATGTAAGCTTTCCAACATATTCTACAACATTGTGGTGTGCAAATATTTTAATATTTTAAAAAAAATATTATTTAATTATGTACACAATGATTTAATGTTCATACACTTTTTTTATTTACTACAGTTTGTATTATGAGTTATGAATGAAAGCGTTGGTGTTAAAATGAGAAAGGGCATGCTACGCTGGTTCGGACATCTAGAAAAAATGGCTGATGAAAGATTGACAACGCCTAGAGACCTAGGTTGACATTTCAAGATCAAATCGCTAGGGTATTATCCGAAGGTGGTGTTAAGAGTCTTTGAAACCGGCGTGTTTGTATGCAAAGGGTAATGAATGTGAAGGAAGCTAGACAGGTTTGTCAGGATCGTGAGGTCTGGCACTCGATACTCTCTGCCTACCCCATGAGGGACTTGACTTGAAGACATGTATGAAATGTGAATTATAAACAATTTGTGTGAACGTTATATTTATCAAAATTGGTTCAATATGTCATGGTCTATGGTGTCAGTGATAAAAAAACACTGTTCGCCTCTGCGTTCCTACTAAAAAGCTTTTTCGCAGTAAAGCAGCTATCCTATCAGCTAGCTACTGAAAGATTTACAAAGCAGATATACAATGCGAATGTAGATGGTCGGGTACCTACACTCGGGGAGACCAAGGGTGACATTCCAGGATCGCCCGGTTATGATCCGAGGGTGATGTCAAGAGTTTCCGAAACCGGCGTGTTTGTATGAAAAGGGTAATGAACGTGAAGGAGGCCAGACAGGTTTGTCAGGATCGTGGTTTGTTCCCACTAGTTCTACTGAACAGTTCCACGGTAGAACTAATGGGATATTTTGTTCTCACTAGTGCTATGATGTGATAGATTCTAGAAATGGAAGTAAAGACCCAAATGTGCTAGTCTTACCTCAATGTAAGGTTTGAAAGACACTTTGACATATCTGGAAACTTCACAACGCTATTATTTAAAAGACACATTGTTTATGTAATGGTAAATACCTATTGTAATAATATTTATTTAAGACACATTGATTATGTAAAAGACAATATAAATTGTAATATAAAAATGTCAAATATTCTACATCTATATCTTATATAGATATCGCCATGAATACTGAAAATCTTGGGATGGGACCTTCAAGTCCTGTCCTTCACCATTTAAGCAGATTTTCAGTATTCATGGCGATATATATACATATATATATAGGATATAGATGTAGAATATTTGACATTTTTATATTACAATTTATATTTTCTTTTACATAATCAATGTGTCTTAAATAAATATTATTACAATATTTACCATTATATAAACAACTAGCTGTTACCCGCGACTTCGTCCACGTGAACCAAGAAACATCTTCATTGAGTTCAGATTAGCAGCTCTACCATAGAGAAAATGGTTAGACAAACATTTTAACATAAACGAACAGTAGTACAGCAACAGTTTAATATGATTAAGCGAGCGCGAGCTAATTTTTTTTTCATAGTGGTCATTTGGTCATAGTAACTTACACATAAACTATTTAAGACTAGCTGCGCCCTGCGGTTTCACCCGCGTAAGTCCCAATCCCGCGGAAACTCCGGGATAAAAAGTAGCCTATATGTTATTCTGGGTCTTCAGCTACCTACATACCAAATTTCATCGTAATCGGCAATCGGCTTTGTAGATTTTGCGTGAAAGAGTAACAAACATCCATACATCCATACATACAAACTTTCGCATTTATAATATTAATAGGATAAATAATCCTACAGTAATTAATTTTGTGTAACTTAACGATTAGTGCAGCGCACGCCAATATAGCTCTCAGAGGGCTGGTTTTTTTCCGAATTACTTGACATTTATCGTTACATTATCACCAAATTATAAAAAAAACCCTATAAAATTTAACTTATTATGTTATTCTGATATCAAAGCTATATTACTGCAAAGTTTCATGAGAATCCATTCAGTAGTTTTTGCGTGAAAGAGTAACAAACATACACACAAACTTACAAACTTTCGCATTTATAATATTAGAAAAAGTAGGTGTGTCTTTTAAATAATAGCGTTGTGAATTTTCCAGATATGTCAAAGTGTCTTTCAAACCTTACATTGAGGTAAGACTAGCACATTTGGGTCTTTACTTCCATTTCTAGAATCTATCACATCATAGCACTAGCGAGAACAAAATATCCCATTAGTTCTACCGATAGAACAGGTAGAACGAGTGGGAATAGAGACTCTCACTAGTTTGCAAAAACTCCCATTAGTTTTACCGTGGAACTGTTCAGTAGAACAAGTGGGAATAGATAATCCCAATAGTTCCACTATTTTGTTATACCTAATATCGTAGAACTAGTGAGAAAAAAAAATCACATTAGTTCTCCGTAGAACTGTTCAGTAGAACTAGTGGGAACAAACGAGGATCGTGAGGTATGTACAATCCTTCCTATATCCTTCTACGCTTGGGCAGCCACACAAAGCAAGGACAGACACGGGTGAAACTAAATCAATTTCTAATATAAAAGTCTCACATAAATCGAATCAAAAACTAATCCAATATCGAATGTGAATAACTCAATGGAGTAACTTCTGAACAATAGAGAGCATTTGTGATAAATTGAGTTTTAAAACGCGTGAATAATATTTAATCCAGAATAGTCGTGAAATTCTTAAATTCCGTGAAATAAATCGCAGACGTTTTCTTGCGTCTTTTAATATTCGATACTTATTGCATCCCCCACTTCTTGTACGATTTCAATGTGTCTTAAGAGAGAGATATACGAATTGAGATTCCATACTAATATTATAAATGCAAAAGTCTATCAGTCTGTCTGTTGCTCTTTCACAGGTAAACCTCTGACGCGATTTTGATGAATATAACTAAACATGCCGGTTCAAACATAGTCTTGTTCAACCCGTGTTAGTCCGGGCTCCTTTGCAGAATAGACCATCTGCCTGCTAGGCAGCTCGTAAGCGCGCGAGCTATCTAGCGACTAGGAGCTTAAATTTTGTAACGTCTCGCCCAGATTGGTATCACCGCCTTATCTATACCATATCATCAATGCTTGCCATTAAAGTGTTCCAATTTGGAGGGTTAGGTAGCCGACAAATTCACTTTTGTTCGAGACCTAACATCACGTCCTCAGGTTGGCAACGCACCATTACCACCTTAGGTGTCTCTAGCCGGTGTGAGTTTCTTATTATCGGGAAATCCGTCTGCTTGTTTGCCATCTAATATTATAAAACAAATAGCTTTAGAGTATAAAATATTTTAAAAACTCAACCACTAAAAGGACAGGGGATAAAAGTTTGTATGAAAATCGTAACTATCCTATGCTGACGAAGTCGGGGGCAAAAAACTCTAATCTAATCTGAACCCAAAGTAAACTAATGATACGCTTGTGTTTTGTTTTAGTTTTACATGATTAGATATTGGAACAAATTTAATGAACACCCAGACTTCAAAATTTAGATGTTAATCAATCATATGTCTGCTCCTGTCGGAAATCAAACCGGTGTTACGCAGTTGGTCGGTGGTGCGAGATGTACGCCAACCCCTCGACCAACAAGGTGGTGAATTGAGTAGTCATTTAATCTGTAATTTGTTTGAATCGCATGGTGATAATGAGAAACCGAAGGGTGTGACCTAGCAAAAGGATGGAAGAAAAAAATCAGATACTGGTCATACAATTCTAATATGACTAATTTTTCTGTGTCTAGGGTGATGATTTCCAGTATTTTTGTAAATATTCTTAATATTAATTGTTGATGATTTAAGGATATCCAAATACTTGGTATGGCAATACTGTCATACCAAAGACTTGGAAACTGAATTTTTAAAATCACTCTGTTCATTACTTTCAACGAGCCAAGTTGTGTTCCTGAGGGCAATTGACATTAAATATGTAATTTGGAGAAGCATTAGTTTTATTTAAAATGACCGTTATAGTATTTTTTTTTATGACATTGGAAGGCAAACAAGCAGACGGATTTTCTGATGGTAACAAATTAACGCCGCCTAAAGACACCAAAGGTGGTAATGGTGCGTTGCCAACCTGAAGCCAGGATGTTAGGCGTCGAACAAAAGTAAGTTTAACGGCTACCTTACCCTCCAAACCGGAACACGTTATGACGACAGGAATAGGTAAGGCGGTGGTACAAATCCGGGTGAGTCGCTGCGAAACTCTACCACCTAGTCAGATGTCACGGTGTTAGTGACAGTAAGCCTATGCTCACCTTTTACGAGCTGCCTGGCAGAAAGGCAGATGGTCTATTCTGCAACGGAGCCCCGACCAACACGGGGAAAATTTAAAATTTATATTAGTATTAGTTTAGCCACTTAAATACAACCTTTACGCTAGGTTTCAAAAAAAATATTCTTTTAAATAGACACGGCTCTCAGGAAACGCCTTAACATGAAGTTGTAAAACGACGAGATAGCAATAAAAAGTTGAGGAATAACACTCCAGGGACTGGCGAAATGTTGCAATTTGCAAAGTTTCCAATTACCTGAAATGGGCAAAAGTACGATTGCTCGAAAGTTGTTGGTTGAATTATAGTTCTTGAGATTAAGAATTTACTGTCGGTAGTTCTCAAAGCGCTTGGAGTAGACGATCTGCCCTCCTGCGGCCTGCCAGGCAGCTCGTAAAAGGCGAGCATAGGCATACCTTCACTAACACTGTGACATTTGACTAGATGGTAGAGTTTCGCAGCGACTCATCCGGATTGGTACCAGCGCCTTATCTATTCCTACCGCCAAAACGTTGGTGCTTGCCATTGACGTGTTCCGGTTCGGAGGATAAGGGAGCCAGTAAACTTACTCTTTTACATTTTTTTTTTACAAATTCGAGAAACTCGTCTGACATCAGAAGGCGGTAGAAAAGAATGTGAATATAGATTAAAATGTTAGTCACCTATTCGCTCCTGGAAACCGCTAACCTCTCATCTGTAAAATCCGATAATCCAAAGTTCCTGAACCGGGGCGACATTTTTAAATCACTCAGGTCTTTCGACATTATGGAGTACATTGAATAGATTCAACATCGCCTTTCTTTAGAACAGACCACCTGACTTTCTACCAGGCAGTTGGAGACGAAGATAGACAGGTTAAATGGATCATTAACAATAAAACCACAGGTTCTAGAGTGTTGTGTAGCAGCTTGCCCGGGTAGTGATCCACCGCCTCACCTATTTAACGACAGTGTTTTGCATTGTCTTGTTCCAGAGGGTAGAACACACGGTTGTCTTATACTAAAGTACAAGTCATGTAATGCACTAATCTTCTGTCCTGTGGCCAAATGGTGTGGAGGGCGACGCACTTATAACATCTATGGTGTCTGTGCCTGCGCCTGTGCTTGTTCGCTGCCTCGACGCATAAAAAACTAATGAAATCAAAGGGAAAAGTCGAAAGACGGACCAACAATATCAATATAAACACTTCCCGTAAACTGTTTTGACCTATCAAATATTTATTTCTATTTATAATTACTTTATAATGATTGACTAAGTTAAACATGTTGACCGATTATACACAAGCTTCAATACAAACTAAGTAGTATCACTACAGTATGAAACCAAGTCGCTCCCTCTGTCCCTATGTCCCTTTGAATGCTTAAATCTTCAAAACTACGCAACGGATTTTGATGCGATTTTCTTCAATAGATAAAGTGATTGAAGAGGAAGGTTTATATGTACTAGTGGTTGCCCGTTGGTCGAAATTCGACTATAATAAAAAAAAACAACTACTTTATTTCCAAACTTTTTAGTGCGCTATCTGTGATCTGTGTGTGTGTGTGTTAAATGCATGGTAGTGTGGGTTATGTTTTGTTTATTGATTTAATGTGCTTTACTAGCATTATTATTAAAAAATATTAGCGTTCTGCACTTCTCCAATACATAAACTAAAAGTGCGCCAAATTTTATGCTCCTGCGTCAGCGGAATTTTCGTAAAGAGGGTTCCAAAGTTTTGGCATTACATATTGATATATAGATATTTTATACCCGTGCGAAGCCGGGGCGGGCCGCTAGTATTTGTATACAACGTAGCCTTTTGGAACCAGATGGAACGTTTGCTACGAATCGCTTCAAAACGTACCATCGCCGTGTCATTTATTCCGTCCGGTAAAACGTCAATGTTCGTAACTTTCTGGTTAGTATGGTAATATAGCCGATAAATTTACAAAAGAAGCTTAACAGTCCATCCATTGATTAGAAACGCACCAATCTCAATTTCGCCGTTTCTTCTCCTGACTGGGTAGGTTTGGAACGTTGGTAGTAAAGGCACATAGGTAACTTGGTTGCCGGGGAGTTTGTTTTGCCGTTTCTTCTCCTGACTGGCTAGAGTTGGAAACGGTGGTAGTGTACCGTAGATAAGATTAAAATTAATCTACCTTTAAGTTTATTTGTAATAGATCATAAATATACTAAACATGTAAATAGTCTTTTAAAAATATAAATAAGTGCTGTGATTTAAATGTTAAAATGTATATAAATATTTTACTTTCTTAAATTCAATTAATATTTGCACATTACAATGTAGTAGAATATGTTGTATTCTTAAATATCTTTGTAGCAAATTTTTATACCCTCGTGAACTTAGCCTGCAAAACTCTTGAAAATTAGTTTTTTTTATCGTAATGGGTTTAAAATCGTTGGTACCTGATTGTACCAACTTTATTTTCGTTTGTACCTCAATAGTTCTAGGGGGCCCAACAGGGCCCCCCAATCTTAGTTCTTAAAATCCGTTTTTTTTAATC
>NJDD01005302.1:20430-63128 GCA_002245505.1 Calephelis nemesis
TGAAGATACTTTTTTATAACAGCTATGGTGTCTATATCCCACGATTGTGTCTTACCATCAGGAGAGTCGTATGCTTAAAAATTGAAATGGAATCCACATTTGGATTTTCAGTCGAATTATTAACACCAATATAAAGAAACACTTGAAAATCTCATTTGGTCTGGTTTGTTTAAAAATCCCATCCAGACTCAACTCAATCTCGACGAAAAACAAGAAGCGATTACCTGGTAATCCGAAAAACGAATCGAGATCTTATTCAAATATTCCGTCAGCTATTTTAATGTTTCACAGAACGTCATCAATCTCTGTTGAGCTCGAACGTGGCCATTACGGCCGCCCTCTTGCAATTATCCATTTGAATAAAAACGTTTTAAGTGTTAAATTAACGATATCTCAACAGGACGTTAGCTTGTCTGACTAAGTGATTAATATAAACTCCGCAGAATCTGCAAATAGACCCATTATTTCATCCATTTTACATATGTCGGTCCGGAACGGTGGAAGTCGTTTAGGTGTTCCAAATATAATCGTTCCACTATTCTTAATGTTGAAAAAGCTAATAAAAAGTTAGAAAATTGATAAGTCGCTTTTCATCGTTTCTTTATTAGGTACTGTGAAACCCACCCACCTTAATAGGAGTGTTATTTTATAATAATGCCAGATATTGGTCTCAGTTTAGAGCGCATATTAATTATTTTGCTCTCCAGCAGAAATCTGTTACAAAAAAACGATTGTCTGTACACACGGTTTACTGACGATAATTGAACCTGACAACCAAACATACAATCTAATACGAAATATATACATAGTTTTCTAATCTTGCTTTAGGGGTTGGGTATGGCAATATGGAATTAATTGTATTTTGATACAATTAATTCCATACTGTTAATTTCATCACTTATCTTTAATTGACTTTTTAAGCCCCGACAGGAAAAGGAGTGTTATAAGTTTGCGTTATTGTATGAGTATGTATGTCTGCATGTGTGTAGGTACGTGTGGCTGTTAATGTGTGGTATCATAATTTTTAAACGGATTGACCGATTTCGGTGTGATTCTTTTGTTAAAAAACTGGCGTGATCGAGATCGAGAAGGTTCTCACCTTCACTACAACAAAGTTTTTTCGGGGGTATTTTTTTTATTTTGGTGTAATATACGCAAGTGCTTAAGTGTTAACACGATGTTATGATGTCAAAATTATTACTAGGTATATTTTCATTCACGTAATGATGTTTAGTTGCTTTTGTGCCATTAAATTGGAAAGTCGATGACGCAGGTGGATTTCAGATACAATAAAGTTATAGGTTACGGCCTACGCTTCGTAATCGATACGTAATGTCAGTTTCTAGATAAAGGATATAGGCCAAGTGCGTCTTTTACATTGAATCCAAATTTAAGTGAACGAATACACTTCTGCTACGAGCTCTTAAATCTCTCCTGAACCTTACCTTTTGCTTTTACATGCTTTGAAAAGCTTTAAACAAAATATTTATCTATACTTCAGACAATTTTTTATTGGTTGGTTTTGGTTTGGTTGGTTAGTTGGTTTGTTATATTATAAAAATATTGCCTCTGTGGCCTAGTGGTCCGGTCGCGGTGTTCTTGACTTCATGAGGTCCCGGGTTCGATCCTCGGGTGGGGCAATACAAAAAAGAATATATATTATTTCAATTCTAATTTAATTTCCAATAATAACTTTGTCCGGGATTGTATACGTGCCTGATTGGCGATAGGCTTGCCACCTATCACGTAGTGGGACATAGTGTCTTCGGCTAGTCGTGGTTGCCTTGCGCCTAAATCGTAGGAAATAGGGGTTTGGATATTCCTTTTCCACCTCCTTTTCATGAGTAATTGAAATATATTTTTGTTACGTATTCAAATGATATTTATGTATATCTAAAATCAACTGTCTCCCTCAGATATGCGACTATTAACCAGCTGCGAGTAATAAAAATTATACCTACCTAATACCTACTAGTTCCTAAAAGGCGATATCCCAGTGACGCGCGAAGACACTGTTATGTCATATTCAGGTGAGTGTTATAGCCCTGTTTAAATAACGTCAATTGTTGTAATTTAGTGTATAAAATTGTTTGTGTATACTATTAAAAACTTTTTGTGTGAAATTAACACGCATTAAAAAAAGGTAGTGTGTTTTTTATGTGTGTTAATCGATTTCGCCCTTATTTTTCAAATTTTGTGTAGACGACATAATAATAAATAAATAAATAAATAAATAAGCCTTTTATTTCTTTGCTATGTTATGCTAAAATTACACATTTTTAAATATCAGCTTTAAAGTTACATTACATATATACTTGTTACATAATACATATTTTCGCTTATCGTTAACAAAGTTTATTTTTGTTTCTTTTTATTTTGTGAAATTACATTTGTACTGACCTAGTTTTTATAATACTAGTTCTATAAGTTTCATATGTATGGTGGTACTTGTACTTTTAATACACAGTTGTATAATACCATGACTTCAAGTTAACATTCATATACAGGCAAGTCTAAAGCAAGTCAAATGAAATTCATTTATGAAAATATGTATAAAAATAAAATTAGCAAGAACCCCTCACTTACGGAAGGTAAAGGCCTCCTCCAGATAATAAAAAACATTATTTGCTTAATAAAGTTACTAAAATATGTAGCTAAATGAAAAGTTGAAAATAAAATTGAAGAAAGCAATTTTTACTTTGATTTGAAATGTTTCGTTTACCTGGAGGGTTACGGTCTTTTTCTCCCACGGAGACCAGCCGTATTGGGAGATTTTTTTTTTAGTTATTTAACCTACTTCAAAAAAATACATTGTTATAGCAATAGATTTTTAGTTTTTTTTGAAAAACAGTGTGCATGTTTTATAAATCAGTTATCACTTAGGTAGATTACACAGGTAAATATACTTCTACTTAACTAACACTTTTTTCTTTTTCAGAGAAGAATTTTTTAATGTCACTCTTCTTTTTCTTACACTTCTTAAAGTCACTGTTTTGCGTTATTGATAATGTTTCACTTGATATATTTTCTGGCGAAATAGATAAATTTCTTTTACTCGCAAAACAAATTTTATTATTTTCTATATCATTTTTGGCGGGTTGGATAATGATTTTGTCATATTTTAAGAAAGCTGTTTTTTCCTGTTTTCTATATGCATCAAGTTTTTCTTTTAACTGTATTCGTTTCTCAAGAACGTTAGGTGGATAATCTTCTTTAAAATAGACTTTGTAATTTCCGAGATTTTTTTTCTTTTTCAATATTTCCGTCTTCTTAAACAAGCTGGTGAAAATAACTCTTACTGGTCTTACCTTATCTCCTTTCTTTCCTATTCTAAAAAGAAAGTCTATATCATAGCTGCAGCATTCTACTTTAATTTAGTTAGTAATTACTTCTAAAATAGTTTTTTCCAGATCCTTGTAATTTTTTTCATTTTCTTCTAAACCGAAAAGTATTAGATTTTTCTTTCTAGCATTTTTTTCTAAATTACTAATTATTGCGGCTAGAGTTTCTATCTTTTCCTCTAGCATTTTATTAGTATTTTCCAAATTAGAAAACTTTTTGTTAATGTTATCACTTATGTTGCTTATAATACTCTCTTTCATGCTTTTTATTTCATTTTTTTGCACTTGCAGATCTTCTTGAATTTTTTGTAACATTCCGACAATCGCTTCCATAATCGTGAATATTTTATTTTATTAAAATGTTCTGTTTACTTTCCTTCCTTCTCACAATGGCGTTGTTTAGCAGGTGTAGTAAATTAATTAATTATTATTATGCTGATATTTTTGTGTATGTTAGGCAATTCACTTGCTTTCTTCTACTGTATATATAATATAAGACATGTATTACTGCGTATACATTATAATATGACACTTTTTTACCTTAACATTGTAATGTAGGTAGATGAATCACAAATTTACTATTTTCGAGAAAAAAGTTACTTTTTCGTTAAATAATGTTGATTCCACATTATATTAAATATTGTCACTAAATATTTAGAATAATCACTGTGCACTTATGAATTCTCGTGTTTAATTTAACATTAGAAATTAAATCTCACGGACGCGATGTTGCAGTGACAATTACGCCTACCCTCCCCCTAATATTATTATATTATACTATTAAAAACTTTTTGTGTGAAATTAACACACATTAAAAAAACGTAGTGTGTTTTTTATGCGTGTTAATCGATTTCGCCCTTATTTTTCAAATTTTGTGTAGACGACATAATATTGAAATAGAAATCGGTTTTTTGCAATTTTAACTGCCATAATCATAACAGTACTCGTCTCGTCACATTCCGGTTTTGAGTTTTAGGTTTCTCATGCAAGAGGTCTAACATGCTAGCTTCGGGATTGTAAAGAGCTGTTAATATATTTGGTAGTAACAGAGACGACTCTTGAAGTACTTAAGTGGGCAGTAACTATTTTACTTCAAAAAATTACTCTGCGTCTTAATTTCTGATTATTCTTCGAAAATTTACAACTTTGCATCCCGGATATAAGTAATAAATTCACCAGAAAAAACAGTGCGACTATCTCTAAAATCTTACGACTAAGAGAAATGATATGAAAATTATTTATTTGCGAAATATGTGTATTGAAAATGTTACATAAATATTTAAGCAAACATATTCTACCAAACTTTTACTAAAAATTTGCTCACATATTTTATTAACATTTTTACAAACTAAACATTTAGGTATGTCTATTTTAATATTTAAAATAAATTTGGTATTTATTTATATTGATTACAAGCTTCATACATAAACAGCTTGCTTCTTCCCTTTCTTTTAAATATAGTAGATACAAGTCAAAGTTCATAAAAACATGTAAGTTACCCAATTTCTGCAATATATTGTAGTACGCAGATGTAAGCTATTTGTAAAAAAAGTATCTTTACGCCATTATCCCCGAAGAGTTAGGCAGAGGCACAACCAGGCACCCACGACTAGCCGAAGACACTAAGTTCCACAATGTGTTAGGTGGCAAGCCTATCGCCAACCGGGCACATATCCAATCCCGAGCAACGTTTTTTTTTTTAGAAAATTGGAAAAACCCAATTTTCTTTTAGTTGCCCGACCCGGAATTCGAACCCAGGACCTTAGGCAGTCAAGTCCAACAACTGAACAGCTAGACCATAGAGGCGATATGCTATTTGTAAAAAGACAATTTCAAAATAGATACCGATTTCCGTGTGGGTTATGTTGTAATGGGCCATGTATAGTTGTATGTAGATATCATATTTCACGGGTTATAACATAATCCTGTTAAACGGGTGGCAAATTATGTTCCAGCCATTTGCATAACGCTATTGCATTGTTGGGGACTATTGACGGCGTTTATTGCGTATAGGACTCAGGTGAACTTACTGAATAGCAGAAATGCTGAACCTTTTTTCATGTTTGTCTGGGTTTTGTGTTGAACAAAAAGAAGGTGGCCTTCTCTCATGTCTGGCTGCCTGTAAAAGGTGAGCGTAGGTTTTTTTTATGATATCTAAAGGCAAACAAGCCGACGGATTTCCTGATGATAAGAAATTCACGCTACCTAAAAACACCAAAAGTGGTAATGGTGCGGTGTCAACTTGAGATCGGATGTTAGGCCTCGAGCAAAAGTAAGTATACTGGCTACCTTATCCTCCGAGCCGGAACACGTCAACGGCAAGCACTGACGTTATGGCGGCAGGAATAAATAAGGCGGTGGTACCAATCTAGACGAGTCGCTGCGCGAGTCTGCCACTTAGTAAATTACAATTAGTAATAGTGGTAGAGTGGTAGAGATCTCCCGCCTTACGTAGCCTTTAAGCGGTAATTCATAATGGCAGTGTCAAGGTAAGGTAGACTTGCACAATAGCCCTAACATCCCGGTTAGAAGACTGTGAAGCACCTATAAAATATATGGTGCCTATAGACCACGTAACCATTACTATAAGGAAAGCTATGGGTTATCCGCTGTTTTATCACATAAAAATAGATATATATTTACTATACCTAATGTAGCTTCTGTGTAAGTGACACCCAAATGGTCTTGTGGAAATTATGTTGGCCTCTAAGGTTGTTACGTATTAACCAAAGAAAAGCCTATATGCTTTTGCTTTAGGGATTTCTAGATGAAAGAAGAATTTTAATATCCGCACATCTACTGTCTTTTTAATGCAGGCTTTTCGGAGAAATACAGTTATTTCTAAGGAAACCCGGCTTTACAAAGACAGAAGAATTTGCGGATATTGAAACTTTTCTTTCATTACCAAATACGGCTATCTATCGGGTTACCTACTTCCATATTGTTGATGCATCTTACAGCTGTCTGTTTTTGAAAAATTACAGAAAATCTATAAAATTGTAAACATTTACAGGACTCTCTACAAAATCTGAGCTTATGTATGAAATATAGTTTTAATGACACCTTTCTCATAAAATGTGTAGGTATATGTCCCAGGATTTGTTTACAATTGCAAAACGAAACAAAAAAAAGTTTTAATCTACTATCTATGTACACAATGGCAAATTCACTATAAAATAGTCTTATAAAATTGAAAATTAAAATATCCTGGCGTCACTGACTGCAATTAAGAAATAGAAGACGAACTAGTGATTTTTTTTTTGTTTATCTATCCGTTTTACATAAAAAAGTTGTGGTTTTTTTACATTTATTTATTTACAAGTGCATTGCTTTGCGTTTGACTCAAAATTATGACTTATTATCAGTGCAAGCAGCATTTTGAATTAATATAATATAAAAATAATCGTATCCATTATTTAATCGTTAATATTCATTGAATAAAGAAATTTAACTGTATTTTTACATTCTTGTGTATTTTCATAATGAAAACATCAATCATTTTAAAGCACCTATTTTCGAAGAGGAAGACTGACATTCAACCAGTGGACTGATTGCGTGTCTTTTTAATGATGATCACTGGGTACATCGAATAGCTGTGAAATGACGTGTTTTGTGTTTGCTATCTAGAACCAACCAACAACGAATAGTCGTAGATAGTAAATAATTAAATTCTTTAAACCTGGAACTGAAACTAGAAATAAAATAAATGTTGTATATTTATCCAAACGAAAAGTTGAAAATACCGGTTAATTCAGGTGTTAGAATTTTAAAAAAGATTCAACACAACACGAAGGTCTTGGTGTCTAATGTAAATATGTACAAACGGAGAGCCTACAAACACAGTAAACTCGCTAATGTAAAGATATCTCGGAGAGAGCGGTAAATGGGAATGCTACAAAGGCTTCATTCGCATTACACGTCTTAGAATTTCTCTCAAGATAAATGTACCTTGTCCTTCAAGATGTTTTCCCTGACTACAAAGCACCATTACCTTAAAACTCTATAATTAACTATAAATAAAAGCAACGATACACTTTAATTTCCATTAAACCATTTAACCATTAAATTATATCAAGGTGGTCATTGTGATGTAGATAGTCTATCGAATAAAAAAAACCAACGGGATGCAATGCGGGAGTGCCGGCAGAAGTGAAATTTTGAATATTTACGTTGTGCATTTTTGATATTTTGGAATAGTTAGGCAATAATTTTGCACGAAATGTTTTATTATCAGTATGAAAATACTATAAGTTATGTGGTAGAAAACAACAATCATTGTTTGCGCTATCGTACACAAACACGAACATTCGCGCAAGCGCTCTGCACCATCTTACGAATTTTCGTATTACAAAATTTCAGGTCACGTGTCCTGAGGCGAGTTAAGGAATTTTTACCCATTCCACAAAAAGTGCGCAACGCCGCTTAAGAAATTTTCACTTCAAAAATAATTAATAACATCGGCCTACTCTGTCAAACTTTATAGATGTTAATTAATAAGTTAACAAATAAATAAGTTATTCTTTTATTTAGCAAACTGTATATCCTGTGATCTTTGTGGCAGCAACTTGCTCGAGTAGGGTAGGTATGTCCGCCGAAGTAAAGGTCGCCGGTAGATTTGCACATTATGCTTACCACCACTCCACAGGAAATGTACTTATAACATCGTCACCTTTATGGTAAACTTACGAAACTGCAAAAAACAAATTTTACAGGGGAGCGTCTTGAAGCTTTAGATAGACGATATTAATTTTTAAAAGAGGGATGTAATAATTTTGGTGATAAATTTTAGTTTCAAAATCCGTCTGTTTTTATTTACCATGAATAGATAATACTTAAATAACACGCATCTCAAATAAATGCATATTCGTTACTTTACACCTTCATACATGCGAGTTTAAAGGTCTTATATTGCGCTTTAACAAACTTACGAAACTGGTACTTTCGTTAGTTTACCAAAATATTTACCTAATAGTTTTCTTTTGAAATTACGAATCTACCACTTTTGTAAGTTTGCTAAAGTGTAATATAAGACCTTTGAACTCGCATGGATGAAGGTGTAAAGTAACGAAAATGCATTTATTTGTTATTCTTGTAGTATAAGAATAATACATTGATGATTTTATAATAACATTTATTTTAGCTTAAAAAGACTTGATTTTTCTTATAAGATAAATAACGCCTTTTAACTGGTATCAGTTTCGTAAGTTTGTTATGGGTGTATCAACAAAAAAAGTGAGATTCGCACTATGAGTTTTCTATAACCGTTAGAGATAGAATTTTGAAAATTTTACACCAATAGTAGTACAACATAAGGTGTAATTTTTAATAGAAATGTCAAATTTACAAAAACTGCAGATTCGTAAGTTTGCCGTAGAGGTGACGACATATATTGTGTCTAATAGGCCACCGTTGTTTCTTACCATCAGACGAGCCGTAAACTTGTTCGCTGTCTCATACCATAAAAAACAAATAGGATATACAGTTCGAGTTGTGGACCTCCTTCGTCTTTTTCATTGGTTGAAAACCAATATTTCTTTATTTTATAAATGAGTAACTATTTCCCACGTGGTTAATGGTCCCACAGCAATATTTTTTCGGGATAAAAATTATCCTATATGTTAATCCAAGTTAAGGAGTAACAAACAAAGAAACATACAAACTTTCGCATCTATAATATTTATAGGATACACAATTATTGTTAGTACAAACAGCTCCATATTTTTTTCATGAAAATCTTAACTCGTGTTATATTTTAGACATAATAAGGGGAAACCTGTCGGATTAACTGCAATATTAAGTTTGATATAAAGTGTATCGTAGAAAGGCATAAGAGTTATTTGGAAAATATGTATACAATAGAATTCCACCAAAGCCGACGATGAAGAATATAAATTTTATTGTGTCGTAGTTTAGTACTACCTATCAAAGTAATTTTTGAGGCTTCTGTGTATACCCGCCCTTACACAACACATGAAGCTCGTAACGTTAAATTAAAAGAAATCCCTAGAAAATCTCACAACGTCTTCTGGAAATTCTCTCGTTGCTTAGCTTTACGAATAAAACTTTCACGTTTGCTCCATATGCACAGGTCTCATCTTAAAAGTCAATATATCTAAGAAGCCATATTCCAGTATCGAGACATGACGATTCCATCGCTGGTGGTGAACTAATTATTTTTGTTATATATATATAACTTATAGTTTGTATGTCGGAGAAGTGCAGAACTCTAATATTTTGTAATAATAATGCTTATAAAGTGCATAAGTAATAAATAAAACATTACACAAACTACCATGCAATTGACACACACAAAAATATTGATAACGATAAAAAATGTCGCGCAAACTACATTCTTAATGTTTGGAAACAACGTAGTTAACCCTAAAGTAGTCAACGTTAGACCTATGATAATGTTTTAACATCATATTTTAATAATTCTATTGAATAACTTTTAACTAAAATTTATTATGGTAAAATTTCTATCACTGGGTGACCACTAGTACGAATAATAAGGAACCAGATAGATTGATCGTCGTTATTAAGATTAGTCGATTGGACCCGGTGATTAAAAAAATAACTATTCATATCAATGAATATCAAAAGCGAACGTATTCAAAATAGCATTTTCGGTGAATTAATCATTCATTGGTCTTAATTGGGGACCGCCTCAGTGGTGAGTCCCTCCCAGCATATTATACGGCTGCCGACAATGTTACGACGAATGCTGCTTTAATATTTTAATTACTCTGATTAGTGACAAGTGACAAGTGCCAAAGATTTGCGAATCCACATTTACGTCAGTAGTTTACTACGTGGACTTTTCTACATGTTATAATATATATCTTACGCACACCTGCGGTTTTGCACGTGTGGTTTAAATACATTGCATTCTTCATATGATTGAAATATATTCATTTTCACTTGAGTCTTGACCGACTAAATTCAAATAATGTTCAGTGGAACATCCAAAACAGACTGAGATTCAGAGCAGTCTCCTTTTTTCAACGCTGTTATGAAGATTACTCTTTTACCGCCTCGTTTGGTTTTTTGAATGTTGATCATCTCGTTGATTTAGGTCCTAGGGGCTAGCGTACATCCTAAATTTACCAACAAACCGCGAGGCGTGGTTTTGGTTCCTGACGAGGGCAGGAGGCATTTTTGTGGTTAACGTTTAGATGTCTATTCCATTCCGGGTATGGGATTTATCATGGTATCTATTCAAGTACATCTGCGTATTAAAATCGTTACAATTTGCTTACTTTGGGATTGGATTCAATTTGTATAACTTGTCCAGGAGTTTTTCCGTAATGTGGTAACAAACAAATAAACAGACAAGAATTCCAATATCTTGTTAATGTTTTGGGATCATAAATATACCAGTAACCTACTGAGATTATTTTTTTAGAATTTAAGCAATGAATAAACACATGTCTCCTTTAAAATTTTCCTTTAATTTTAATTTAAAATAAAAACACATAAACAAACTAACAATATATTTTAAAGGATTAAATAGGTACTTATTATCCCGGGTTCGAATCCCGGGTCGGGTAACAAAAAAGAAAATTTGATTTTTCCAATTTTCTTTTAAAAAAATATTGCTCGGGAATGGATGTGTGCCCGGTTGGCGATAAGCTTGCCACCTATCACATTGTGGGGCTTAGTGTCTTCGGCTAGTCGTGGGTGTTCTGGTGTGCCTCCGCCAATCATTTCGGGGATGTGGGCGTGAAGATACTTTATTATACGCCTTTTACATTTTTTTATATCATTAACCTACTATTTACTTTATTACGAATTTAGTTTATTACGAAACTAAGGCTTTCGAATATTTAATTCGTTATATTCGCACCTATAAATGTTTTAACAATGAATTTCACCATCGTTGTGGTGATCGTTGGAATCACAATGAAACAATTAAAAAGATCTTTATACTACAAATAAGGATCTCATCATCCTTGATCATCGTCAACGAGAAACCAACTTCATTCAAATACATTTTATTTTTTTCATTGAAGGAATTTCAACTTTTTTAAAAAGTCCTATTTTACATTTTTTAAAGAATTTAACATGGTTTAAACCCATTCTAATTTCTGCCCATTCTTAGCATTCATATACATACATATAATCACACCAAATCCTTTATGAGGTGAGGTAGGCAGAGTGCTGAGTGGCAGACTTACCTGGCTTTATCCACATTCATTACCCTTTTCATACAAACACGCCCGTTTATATACTTACAACGAAATACAAAATGTATTAAGACATCAAAGGATAAAGCCTCGAACATTCAAAACCTAAACAGACGTTACGCACAAAAATCGTAAAACAAAACTTATATCCGTTAAGAAAAGTAACTTTGGTAGGGACAAGCAAATATTGCTTTCTGTATTCACAGTAAAATAAAGTTTATCTGAGTTTTGTTCCAATTTATAAAGAAAACGTCGAAAGTACACTTCCATCAAAGAGATTTAAAATGAAATCACGGAGACAATATCCAAACGCCATCTTATTGTTATATTCCGCGGGTACACATTTCGCACTGGGAACTGTGTCGTTAAACTTTGTCAACAAACAACAATCGAAGATGCTTTCTTGAACGTTTTTTTCACAAGTCACTTTAAGTAAATATAAACAAGAACCATCCTTCTTCTTTACGCGCGTCGAGCCAGAGAAAAGAATGACATACGAGTTAAAAGAATAATGGAAGGTAAATGAAAACAGCTAAATCGCTTTTGTCGACTGTTTTCTTCGTTAAATAAGGATTGCGCAACAAGGGACTTTTAGTGACGGACAGATTTAAGCAAACTTATTGCTATCACCTTTGGTCTCTACATATTATCACCATACTGCCAGTAAAGAGAACATTCGTTCCCCTTTTGAACCTTCTACGGAAAAATAGGGGTGTTATAAGTTTGACATGTGCGTGTGCGTGTCCACGTTCGTGCAAGCGTGTGTGTGTGTGAGCGACATGATAATGAGAGAGAGAGAGAGAGAGAGAGAGAAAGAGAGAGAGAATGATGATGATTCTTAGCTTTATCACAAACAATTTAAATTTTCCTTTATTCCTTTTTGTACGAACAAATGCGCACTGTACTGTCAAATGCCGCCATTCGGAAACGCTGAAAATGGTAAAGTTATAATGACTACTTACAACAGGTTCATTATTCTGACATAAATATTCAACAGTTTTACCCCTCTTTTTTGTGAGATGGGTCACCGAACAACATGGGGCAAGAGAACCACGGTCTATAGACACCATAGATGTTACAGGTACGTCGCTGTCCTGCGGCAGGGATGTGAGATCTATTGTGCAAGTCTACCGGCTACCCTACCTTCTGGAACGGAACAGGAAAGAGTCATTATGGCGGTAGGAATATGTAAGGTGGTACCCGGACAAGTTACTGTACAGCATTCTACCATCAGAGGTCTTTTATTTATTTAATTAAATTAATATATACAGACCCAAACACATATCTATCTTTGTTCGTTACACAAATGCCTGGCCTTGTCGAGAATTAAACCCAATCCTCATGGTTAATCGATGAAGTTAGGCATGTATGCTAACCGAGGTTTGGAAACCTTTTTAATTTATCGAACTTGTTCATTCCAACTTCAATGCAGTTGAGAAAGAGAGCATTTATTTCAGTTCCGGTGGCAAAACCGCTATTATTTTCGGTTTTGATCAAATACCGTTTTGATTTCGATTCGTAATCAAATTCTGGTAAAACCCTTAAATTTAAGTTCACTTCCCAAGCTAGAGCACCTTCCCACAATACCATTTTTTGTTTTCAATATCACATTGAATATAACTGTGTACATTATTTGACTTCTTTCATCCCATGTTATGAGAGTTACTAAATTCTGAATCTGATAATAACCTCTGATAAGTCATTAACCACTGAGCCATCGAGGCGATCAAATTGTTCAGTTTTTGTTTTGTGTGTAAGAAGAAGTTAAATAAACTTTACTTAGACATCTGCTCACCACATCTTAACTTCAATTATTCCTTACTTTAACGGAATTGCTAGAAGAAATCTCTTTAATTAAAGATTGTACTTTAGTTTTATTTATTTTTACGTTCCTTTGTAATATACCTACCTTATTTATAACAAAGGGGCAAATAATAATACATTGTGTCAGACATTTTAATTAAAATGGTGGCCATAGGTGTACTTACCGAATTGTCGGGGATCATTTCACGTGTATAATGGTTTGCGAAATACTGTTCGTGATTTAATTTTCATTCGGAATAGGTTTGACGTCCGAAATCTACACCACAATGAATAACAACTACCTACACTAACTTTTTTGATTGTGTAGTGGTTTTAAATTGAAATCGATATATATCGATGTCGATAATAAATACGTACCGACTTTTAAACGTGATAGTGATGTGCTCTGAGGTTACGGTGGCGGGGATAGAATGGCAGCAAGTCACGTTCATGCTGTTCGTGTTAGTTAGTAGCAATTGACCAGCACCTACTGTCTACAAAAACCTACCTGGATTAGTAACAACCCCCCCTTGTTTAGCCTCAGTGCTCGTTGTTGTGATGTTCCGGTTTAGAAGGTATGTTAATTTCCGATTATTTACCCATCTATCAAAAAACTAAAATTGAAATATTGATCTGTTTAGGCCGTTGATAACTGTCAAAATGAAAAAATTATTTTATTATTTAATAATAACTATTTATTTCTAAGAGCTATTCATTTTCTTAATAGCTGTTAGAAATAAATAGTTTATTCTGACAAACAAACAGACAGCCAGACAGATTTATAATATAAAATGGATGTATAAAATTATTTAAAAACATTACGTCGCGTTCGATCCGCACGAAGTACCTTTAGGTAAAAACCAAATTGAATTTACCCTCGCCCCAGTGAAAAGGTATCACATAGATAAATCACAAGTCTCCCGTAGTCACAGACGGCAAACAAAGTTTAATAGGAAAGTAAATACAGGGAAACATTGAATGTTAAAAGTTTGAATTTGAATTCATTACCAATATCAAAATAAGCGCCTTTTAGATTAATTGGAAATGGAAATTATTTCCACTGAACGCTTCCAGGGGGCTGATTATGTATCTCAGTATCCAACTCAAAATGGAAAAGTGTACATCAAATAGCTGTCAAATGAACTGGTTTGTATTTGCTATCTGCACTGCAGATACAACAGAAATACAATAGAGATAGCAAACACAAATGACGCCAGTTGACAGCTATGTGATGTACACTTTTCCATTTTGAGTTGGCCACTGAGATACATAATCAGCACCCAGAACGTACTCGTGTATACTGAAAGTTTTGTTGGAATATTTCGAATATTGCTAAATTTAGTTTTTGACGTTTGATGTTTGGCGCCCACAACTAGTTTTCATACTCATTTACGTAATGATGTATCAACCACAATTTCACAAATATATGAAAATGAAATGAAAATTGTTAATTTATGGAATATGTGTGAAAAATTTTTTTGGTGTCGATCCCCTCTATCTGCTTGATAAAAAAAATTCAGATTTAGGATTTCTTTGACGTCATTTCTTTACAAAATAGCATGATACAATATTGTATTACTTACAAATACGAGTTCCTCAAATGCACTAATTCTTCAGAAACAGCTCGAAGAAGTACTTTTATGTCAGAGGATGCTACTGTTAGAGAAAGTATGTTTTTTTTGTTAGGTTTCCCTTTAATAAATGTTCACATACAAAACAAAGCCTATAGATGTCCGGAGACTCTAATCAATCAAAAGCAATCATAGATAATTGTAGAATCGAATCCATCGTGAACCACGTCAGAGCTGCTGGCAAGTGTCAGTGTGAGTGATAACCTTTCCTTACCTATTCCTGTCGCCAGAACGTCATGACGTGTTCCGCTTCGGTGGATAAGATAGCCGGAAAAACATGCTTTTGCTCGAGGTCTAATATCCTGACCCCAGGTTGGCAACGCACCATTACACATTTGGTGTCTATAGGCGGCGTGAATTTCCTACCGTCAGGAAATCCGTCTGCTTGTTTGCCTTCCTATATCATAAAAAAAAACAATTTTAACTCACTTGAAACAAGTGGGAATAGGGGAAAAGCCCAAAAAATAGATACAACATCAATAGAATTGAGCCCATCGACAAATACGCAGCACTCAATGAGTGAACGTAGAACTTAACCAACACAATAATGAGGGAATTTTAAATCAAACCAATGCTGCAGATGAAGAATAATTTATCATGATAATCATAATCGACATTACAGTAGTTGAATCTAAGAAAATCGGACAAATCCCATCCCTAATACAAAGTCCTCGAACAAGGTACTGTTGAGCGTTCGGTGATCTAGTAATAGTGTGTAAATTACAATTTACAGCTTTTTAAAATCTGACCAGAAACTTACGACAGAGCTGTATTTCCAGCAACTACAAACCTTGCTGTTCAAAAACCATGATAGGTCAATAGTTTCGCCTAACTTTTTTATAATAATAGAAGGCAAACAAGCAGACGGTTTCCCGATGGTAAGACATTCATGCCGCCTAGAGACACCAAAGGCGGTAATCGTTGCCAACCTTAGGCTGGGATGTTAGGCTAATTAAAAGGTAGAGTTTTGCGATGAGTGGTTCGGATTAGTACATAACTGTTACCAAATTGCCACAATACTCTTGTCACAATAGTAGAATTGGTAATTATTATGGAATTGAATTTTTACTTACATATACTAGCTATCTCGGCGAACTTCGTTCCACTCTTTCAGTTTGTAATTGAGATATTAAAAAAATGTTTTTTCTGGTTTCTTTGCAGTTTTTCCTTTTATTACCTTTTAAACCGTCCCTGGACTTGAACAAATAATTTAAAATCAAAATTAGCCAAACCGGTTTCCACTTTTATTTCGAAATGGTCGAAATCACAGAAGTTAATTCGTAAACCAGGGCACAGAATGATGAGCACTAACGTAACCAGGGTTTTATTTTTTAAGGAGTGAGTATTTAACTTCAAATCTCAGCTACGTTTCCGAATTCAATCAAATAAAGCAGAGATGTCTGCAATTAAATCAAAATGCCACGCGTAAAAAGCCGCGGTCTTACGCTAGCGTAAGGTATAGTTATTTATTTTATCTCCCCTTTTCGTCGCTTAAACGAGTAGGCTATAAAAGGACTACAAAATTAAAATGAGAAAGTTTTATCATATTTTAACAGGTTTTAAGGATACACCAGAATATTCATAAAGTTATTTAGTCCTCATTTCTCCATAAAGGTAATTTAATTTTTTACTACAGGGAAAGAAAAGTTTTTACTGGATATTTTAAACGCAAATTTTTATTAAGATACTTAATTGAACCTGACATAACTATATAATGGCAATGAATAGTAATGAGAGAAATTCAATTAATTAGTTAGACTAGAATTTTATCAATCAATATTAGGTCCAGATAAATCCAATTAGGAGTTTACATAATATGGAAAAGGTAAAACCAAATTTAAAAAAAATTTTTACAATTTCGTGAGTAGTGTACATACTCTTTATTATTAAAGGCAGAATATCTTTGCTAAAAGTAGTTAAAAACATAAAAAAGTTTATCTTTAAGTGTAAAATCGAGAAATAACAGTGGATGTTGGAAACAATCTTTTTGAAGTTTCTCTTATTTAGCGACTCTTTGTCGTGAAGTAAGTATAGAGTCAAGCGTTGTTCAGAAGTGATGGTTCAGGGTCCTTTGCAGAATAGACCATCTGCCTTCCAGTACCAGGCAGCTCTTAAAAGGCAAGCACAGGCTTACCGTTACTAACACCGTGGCATCTGATTAGGTGGTAGAGTTTCGCAGTGACTCGCCCGAATTGGTACCACCGCCTTACCTATTCCTGTCGCCATAGCGTAAGCGCTTGTTGTTGACGAGTTCCGGTTTGGAGGATAAGGTAGCCAGGGCATTTACTTTTGCTCGAGGCCTAACATCCCGGCCTCAGGTTGGCAATGCACCGTTACCACCTTGTGTATGTCTCTAGGCGTATTTCTTTCCATTAGGAAATCCGTCTGACTTTTGCCTTCCAATATCATAAAAATAAAAAAATAATACGAAACTCTGTAGATTTTTCCCAAGTGTCTTTAAAAGGGTCAAATATAGAAATAACGTAGAGGTAATTTAGAGGGTCTCACTTTTTTAACAAACTGAACTAGTGAGACCCTTGACACTTTAAGTGCTCAATTTAGTAACTCCCATATTTTACTATAATGAACACAACTTACAAACACACTAACCCTAATTAAAGAGATTTATTACAGTAGCTTTTGCAAGAGACAGCCGATATAAAGCCTTGTGGTTATTGTGAACATCGTTATATTCCGCTGAATTATCTCTATGTTCGACCCTTATAATAGGGCACTCGCGAACACGCTTTGAGTTATTAGGTTAATATTATTTTACATTTCTACATAACAAAACAGTTGTACTGTTTTACGCATCACTCATAATTTATTATTTTGCAAATAACATACCAGTTTCGCTTTTAGAGCAACATTAGCGCTAAAACGAATAAGTGTTACGTAAAACAGTACAAGTGCTTCGTTATTTAAAAATATTAATATTTAAAAGTTTTACCAAGCGCCGACGATGGATATCAAGTATATTTTACATTCCCGTTACTAATTAGGAGGTAGGCTTAAATTCTAAATTTTAATACTATAGTTGAAAAATAAAAGCAAATAAGCTGAGCTTCTTTCATTAAAAGAAACTTAGTTAAAAAATTAAAAAAAAATGGTCAGATTAGTTGGATACTCCCGAAATTAAAATATTTGTACAAACAGATAACCATTAATAAAGGAAACCCTTTAAAACGATTGGGTATAATAAATTCATTTATTGAATGTCAATTCATTTTATTGAATACTTAAGAATAATCACAGAGTTAAGAAAAACGCCACTAGATAATGGAGTAGGTACGTTCGCCAATATAACGTAAAACTCCACCGACCCGCCAGGCGAAGGTTCTATTCTCGACAGGGGCAGGTGTTTGAGTGATGAATATTGATGTCCGTAGTTCCGGGTGTAGATGTTTATTATATTTATTCCCATATTCCTTAATTTAAGCAGTTCTGTGCACTAATGTCGTAGACTAATACCCAAAATATAACCATATTTTTTCCTTATTTTGTGGTTAGGTCAATTTGTGTAATTTATCCAGGGACATTTATTTATCTTTTCAATTATTTAATATGATGTAAATTACTCCAATGCTAATTTTTCGTTACTGTTTACTAATCATCGCTAAAGACTAAAAAGCGAAAATAAATAATAGTTTAAAAACAAAAGTTTTTGCTTGTATATATAGCTGAATTAAAACATTAAAATGTCACAATAAAATCTTTTTTTTCTTCACTCAACTTTTTTTTTTGAACTTAGAGAAAATTATTTTCTATATGTTCAGCTAAATATAAAAGCGACTTTGTTAGTTTTTTGAGCTACTATTTATTTTTAGAATGTAAATATGCTAGATAGGGATAAGGAACATAAAAGAGTAGGAGTTTTGGCGCCATCGAGAATGAAGGTGGTCGTAATTTTTCATTATTATTGAATTTCGTGTTAATATTGAGTGTAATTGGTTAATTTAGGTGGGAATTAGATCTATTTTGTTCATGAAAGTGCACAAATGAAATAATAATGAAGAAATTAGTATTTCCTCGCTGCCGTCAAATCTCCTAGATTAGCTTGAGTAAAGAAGCCACCGCTTTACTCAAGACCCTGACGTGACATAAATTTGTACATAGTGACTTATGACTGTATAACAATTAACTAACTTTACATTGGCAAAATAGTTGTGATCAACGATCGAAAGCCATATTTATAAAATAAGAAGAAGAAGGAACATAAGAAATATGCTTTAGAGAGGTTTCCATGGGCTACGTTTTGAACTTACAGAAATTTATTTTCTATATGTTCAGATAAATGTAAAAGCTACTTTGTTAGTTTTTAAGCCTATTATTTATTTTTAGAATGTTAATACACTGGATAGGGTAACATAAGGAACATGAAAAATATGCTTTAGAGAAGTTTCCATAGGCTACGTTTTATCCTTGAACCGGCTGCAGTAACAGCTAAATAACTAATACGCGAGTGATACCTCAGGAACTTTGTAAAAACGAGAGTTTATATATCTGAAACTAATTTTGTTTGGTGTGCAATTTAGTTAAATAATTAAACTTATTCTCATTACACCTTTTCCCCTGTTTTGGTCCGAGCTGCTTTGCAGAATGGATCAGCTGTCTTCCTGCCAGGCAGCTCGTAAAAGGCTAGCACAGGTTTACCGTCGCTAACATCATAAGATTCTACTAGGTGGTAGAGTTTCGCAGCAACTCGCCCGGATTGGTACCATCACCTTACCTATTCCTGCCGCCATAGCTTCAGTGCTTGTCGTTACCGTGTTTCAGTTCGGTGGTTAAGGTAGCCGGTAAACTCACTTTTGCTCGAGGCCTACTATCCCTTCCTCAGGTTGGCGACAAAATAATATATATATACAGTACAAAATAAAGTAACGTATGGATTCGTGTACTGTATAGAAGACACTGAAAGAAATAGGTATTACCTTATAGTATTGAAAAGTAACAGACAATTCCCTGATGGGAAGAAACGATCGCAAAATAAGTGATAAGGTGAATTTCTCATTATCTACCGTTTCCCTATGAATAATAAATAACTTTCAAAGGAGTCCAATTGAAATACGCCCACACTCCATAGGCCCCTTATTAAGATTACTCTAATCAAAATCGCAACGTGGTTAAGGAACTTGGAAGATTGTGTAGGCGTTCTGAGAAATTTACTATGACGTAGGTAATCGGTTCCTTCCAAGAAGCTTATACCCGTAGATAGATTCCTTCGCTGTGACTGTAATAGTTTGGTTTAGATGGGGATGTTTGTCAGATAGTGATTATAGGAACATGTTTACAATATTTCCCGCTTAAATTCAGTATTGCCAGAATATAAATTTTGTACAGTACTAACTATTTAAATTATGCGCTGCAGCTTTACACTTTTTACTATTTTACACTTTATACTTTTACTTTTAGGTTGGCTAACCTAATCTAAAATTATCCTTATTTATCCTTTAAGTTTGTATTAGTACAACGAATATAGCCAAATAATTTAAATAGTACTACTGTAACTTACTGTTTCTTTTGACTACTTTTGTTACGTCTAATTTGTTAGTTTGTTCTTGCAACTTGCAATATTCAAAAGCGTTATTTTTTACTTTAAAGCAAAGTACTTCATTAATAAAAATGAAGTAACCGTGACCATATCTATACCAGGTAATTATATTACGATACCGAAAATACATTTGTATCTACAACGTTTGAAATATCAAAATGCCATTTAGTTTGCTAAAAAACTCTTTCTTATAAGTCAAGACGAAGTTTTAACGACTACGACAGAAGTCGGAACTCATTCGCAAACATAAATTTTACCGACACGTATTTCTGACAGTTGCCAAGAATGGCTCGAAACGAGAGTCTAAACTTTAAACTAATATTAACTCGGAACGAGACTTCATACACTTTTTTCCACAAGCAATTAAAAATTAAAATCCTTGATTTATTTCCGGGCATCAAGAGTCTGAGACCGAGTCACCGCTCGACCGCAGTTGTCGAAGTTGCGCGTTAACTTTTCATTTGCAAGTTTTGCATAAAGCCGTCCAAACTTTTCAAATTCCATCTATTTTCAATAGGTAAAGATCTCAAATGACTTTTAATTATGAGCGTTATTAAGTTTTGTAGAGGAAAGCTTCGAGCTTGAAAGTTACCCTTCCATTATTCATCATTCATCTTTTCAAACAAGGTATCGTTTGTGAATATGCATGGTTTCAAGTTTGACGATTCTCTTTCAAATTAAATTTCTATTTTTTTTTTCAATAAAGAGATACGGATTTTGTTTTAATATTTTTGAAACAGTACCACGACCACACTTCAGTGTGTGTATGTACTCATATATTGCTTCTGTTCCGAATCGTACGTTATAATATACCAATGTTGTATTGTTTTAAGGAAATTGGAAGGCAAACGGATTTCATGATGGTAAGAAATTCAAGTCGATTAGAGACACCACTACCAAATGGTGCGTTGGCGACCTTACTTACTTTTGAAATAGTACTTAAAACTAGTTATTTGTCGCGTCTAGGTTCTCGCGGTCTAGGTGTTGGGCTTGACTTCATAAGGTCCCGGGTTCGGTTGGTTCTAGTGTCGGGCAACATTTTGTAAAGCATCAAAGTATTTTTTTTACATTTTCAGTTTTTGTTTAGCAGTTTTTGCATAAAATAAAGACAATTACGAAGTTTTAGCAACTCATACTACTTACTAGCTGCGCCCCGCGGTTTCACCCGCGTAAGTCCCAATCCCGCGGGAACTCCGGGATAAAAAGTAGCCTATATGTTATTCTGGGTCTTCAGCTACCTACATACCAAATTTCATCGTAATCGGCTTTGTAGTTTTTGCGTGAAAGAGTAACAAACATCCATACATACAAACTTTCGCATTTATAATATTAATAGGATAGGATTTAAAATATCCTTGTTGCAAACCAAAAAAAGTAGGTCAAAATCACATATTTTTGAGGATTTATCATCAATTGAAAATTATTTGTTCGAGTTTTTGGTTACAAACTTGAAGTATAATTATCTTAGAATGGGTTAAATAAGGACGGTAGGAGGCTACCTCCCCTCAACGGCTCTGCCTCTAATTTCCAGTCTCTCTGTATAACTACCACTAAGTTAGTACCTATTGTAAGAAATTGAACCTTATTTCTCATATCAGAATTTTTAATTTAACGAGGACTTGTTTATTTTATTTTCAACCGATATAAAAAAGAAGCAGGGTCGCAATTCAACATATGTACAGTATTACTACTAGTTGTGCGCTTCGGCTTTACAGTTTTAACTCTTTTTACACTTTATACTTTTATTTTCAAATTGGCTGACCTAATTTAAATTAAAGCGAAAAGATTAATTATTATGTGAAGAACTCTATATATATATCTTTAAATTACATTCAGATTTCCGAAGCCTGACGAATACAGCCGAAGAGCATATTTTAAACAGTTCTACTGTATATCTGTAGGTATATTATTTCTCCAGTTTTTACTTTATCCATTAGACTTTATTGGTAAGAGCCCATTCCTAATAAGTAAACATATTGAAATTTTGCAGTTTAAAAATATTTTCAAAGGAATCGTATATCAACACTGATTATTAGAAATAACTAGCGACGTCAAAGAAAAATGAGTTGAAATTATGAAAAACACTTTTAATCTAAAATAAATTAAAGTAGATATTTGCAAATATTTGTCATTTGAAATTATTTTCCCAGACTGTTTACACTCATTGCAACGTTTTTATTTTATGTAGTCTCGCATTTTTGTGTCCAATTGAATCATTTGTTTAAAAAACACCAAATTGGGATATTAATAAAAAAATTAGTTACTACTGCAATTTCTTATGTTACAAGAGACAGCTCTTCTGATAGTAAGAGACAACTAAAGACACAATATAAGCTACTTATAGCGGGTATCTTAATATGTCATATGCTTAAGTGAAAAACGATAGAAAACGACAATGGCAAGCACATAGATTATGGTGGTGGTGTTACAAATTGAGCAAGCAGCTAGATATCATGCTACTACCTAAGTAGTAATCCAGTTACCCAAACAACCAGTACATCTCGGGCGGGTGATAAGATGTTGCGTACTTCCAAAATTCCTCATCCCCTCTCTTTTAAACTATTGAGAATGAAATTGATATTTTAAATCCGAATAAACCTTTGTGGTTTTACCTACATGGTTTTACCGTCTCTTGCGTCGAAATTCCGTCGGGAGATGTAAATATTCAACTTTGACAAGTTCTCTGTTTATGCTTAAAATACGCTTTATCTATTCATGTTCAGATGCAGGTGGGTCAAACGTACAGAAGACGCAATAATGTCATTCTCATCATGACAACGACAATTCTAAGCCAAAATAATAAGAAAACAAAATCATTTTTTTTAAAAACCCACGACGAAAATAATCTATGTGACGAGAGATCATTAACGTCAAAAAGCTTTTATATTAGTTAGGCAATTTGATTTATCAGAGTCGCACATATAAACACGTATTCCTTTTCACAGCACTTCCCTATATATCTATTTGGTTCTCGAACATGTAAATGTGGCAATAACACAGGTATTCAAGTTCCTATGAACTCAATAAGAAATACAAGAAAATCCGTCGAGGATTAACCATTTAATTAACTGATTCTGTAAATGAGTAGTAACGTGAATAATTTGGAGATGATTTATTGCTAAGCTAATTTATATTTTAAATTTAAAATATAATTGTATGTAACATCCCTCTTTTTCCATTTATCTTCATGCCTATATGACCGATACGATAGGCAGATGCTCAACCAGGCACCCACGACTAGCCGAAGACATTAATACCACAATATGATAGGTGGCAAGTCCAACGTGTTTATTAGTAGAAAATTGGAAAAACCCAATTTTCTTTTTGTTGTCCGGAATCCGTTGATCCGGAAATCGAACCCGGGATCTAATGCAGTCAAGTCCAACCTGGACCACTAGACCACAGAGTCTATTTTTTTATCGGGTCTTAAAAATAATCACAAACCTTTGAGATTTATTTACATCAACTTAAATATTATCTTAAGTCTAAAATTATTTTAAATGAATCGCAGCTTCTAAATCCCCTGTGCTAAGTTAATCGTCGCTTTACCATGCTTTAAAGTAAACTAATTCCGGACATTCATGTAGAAAATCCCCATACATTGCAATACCGAGTCGTTTAGAAACCGGGTGGGTTACACATTTAACTACCAACGAGCGTGTTACATTGTAACTATTACAATTAAACTTCCAAATAGGTTCACTATAAATTCAATATTTGTGTAGAAATATAATTTAATATAGGTATACATATATGTGTAAAAAATGAATCCCCGTTTTTTCTATGATATTGGAAGGCAAACAAGCAGTAGTATTTCCTAATGGTAAGAAATTTACGCCGCCTGGAGACAACAAATGTGG
This sequence comes from Calephelis nemesis, assembly GCA_002245505.1. NCBI lineage: Eukaryota > Metazoa > Arthropoda > Insecta > Lepidoptera > Riodinidae > Calephelis > Calephelis nemesis. The sequence continues at coordinate 44,803 of NJDD01005302.1, forward strand.
TAATGGTGCGTTGCCAACCTGAGGCCGGGGTGTTAGACCTCGAGCAAAAGTAAGTTAACCGGCTACCTTACCCTCAGAACCGGAACACGTCAAAGACAAGCACTGACGTTGTAGCGGCAGGAATAGGTAAGGCGGTGGTACCAATCGGGGCGAGTTGCTTAGAAATTCTACTATACTATCTAGTTAGTGACGGCAATTGAACCCGGGTCGGTAGTCGGTAGAGTTAGGCGTGTACGTTTAAACCACTCGACCATAGAGGCGGTCAATTGACACATAAATGAGATTCATGAGAAAATAGGTTGTTACAGGAGACGAGGCACAAATAAATAAGTTGGTTAACAAGGAAAATGGTGTGTACATATTATTACATGGGACGAGAGTAATCTGTGGCTCGTTTAGGCTCGACGAAGAAATGCCAAAACCTGTTTCCCTTTATTACTATTTTGTGTAAGATCTTTTTCGTGTTTCAATTTTGTTTACATTTTACGATTTTGTTACTTGAGATGGAATTGCTGATCACAAGTAACGAAATATTTGTCACATGCAGTACATTACATACGAGATAGATATAATATGGTAATAGCGGCCCGGTACGTGCCCTTGCTACGTATATAACTGCATGAAGGACATAACACAACAAACAAAAAAAGAAAAAAAAAATTTGCCGTAACAATTGTTTAGCAAAATCGGGTTTTCAAGAAGTCCTCCTAGAAAGGCATGTTAGGGTATGGAGTAAACCGGCGGTCTGCTTACTCAACGTCAATTGAGATTTGGCGGAAACGAGGAATTGCCCAAGACACTTACTTCTTTGAATAGTTCACTTGTGTGCTTCAACTGAACAAAGTTTTATAAAATGCCAATATTTGGTATTGCCAAAAAATTTAATTTATAAATGATAAAATTCAATAATTACAAAATAAAATCTCTCTTGATGACTTGAAGTTTATTTAAGCATTTTTATATTTTTTATATAAGAGGAGGCAAACGACCAAGTGGGTCACCTGATGGAAAGTGGTCACCGCCGCCCACGGACATTCGCAACACCAGGAGTATCATAGATGCGTTGCCGACCTATAAGCAAACCAAGTGACATAAATAAACGTAACCCAGTGTCTACTATCTGGTGATTAGGTCATCACATACCCGTACCGATTATATTACTCGTTGGTATTGCTTTCTTACGTTATCTACATCAATTTTATTGTTTACCCTGAAAAAGACGTATCGCCAGTCAAAAATCACTTGAACTCCGGGTGTACTGTAGTACCAATATATTTCGTATCATCTGATATCGTCCCCGGGTACTACAATACCCTGCAGAGCAACCTTTCACTTTTCGTGTTAAAAATCTATAGATCATGAAAACTAAAATCCACGCACACGGATTCGCGGGCAGCGGCTGGTCGGAAATAAAACCCATTTAGTTACACCAACATAAAGGTAGTAAATGGAGACCTTTATATTTTCATTTCATCACACATGGTTCGACAATAGGGTCGAGGTAACATTTTTTATCGACATTCTGAACGCTACAAAAGGGATGCACGCCATAAACTATAGGATCCTGTCGGATCGATGGAAGGTTTATTTCATTATCACAAAAAAGCTGTTACCCAGAGCCTCGGCCGATAAAACTTCACATTAAGGCTCCTAATAAACGAAGATCATTTTCCTGTTACATCCTTATCTGCGCCGTGTTTACGTGACAAACCTGAACCTTTTTATATCCATAATATTAAATGTTGAGAGCTGTGTCTGTACGTTGAATTCCAGAATGAATACTTGAGGTGTGCGTGTCGAACACTTCCCAAGTAAAGTCGTAGTTTCAGATCGCCTTTGTGGTCTAGCAGTTCGACGACGGACTTGACTTCTTGGGGGCCTGGATTCAATCCTCGTGTCGGGCAACAAAAAATAGTAAATGTGTATTTTCAATTTTCTAATGAAAAATAACATTACCCGGGATTGGATATATGCCAGGTTGGCGATAGGCTTGCCTCCAATCACATGTTCAATTTCAGAATCTGAGCTTGAAGATACTTTTAGTTTCAGACGATTTAAATGAAGTGAAATGGAATATTACCACATTCCAACATAATTAAACGAATAGTTGGCAATTCAATTTAAAATATATTTAATCAACAATTTTTGTGAAAGTGAAAAAGTTAAAGTGAAAAGAGAAACTTTCATATCCTCACGGATAAAACCTCGTTGCTAGAAATTCGTTAAAATAAAAGAAAACCTAAAATATTTTCACTTTAAAAAGTTTTGTATGCCGGTGTCATATAGCGGAGAAAGCTTATAAATGTGTAATTTAAAAATTTACTTTACTTTACTCCATGAACTTAGATTGAAATAAGGCTGTTTCAAATAATACTTTAAAATTATTATTTAAGACTGAATAGATTAGTCAGATCAATTGCGGATTACGGAGAAATATTTGTACATCTTGATGTTTATTATTCAGATTTTTAAAGTATTTATAATTATTTATTTCATAACGTTGCCAATCTTTAAACACAGATATCTTTGTTCGCCAGATTTACATAACACTCACTTGCACGACATCGAATCTGAGCTCCGCGAATGGTCTTTCTCATAATCATATCATAATAGTTATCTACGGTAACCCTTCGACCTACGAAACGGCCAAATTTTATGTCTGAGTCGCTTAGTAAAAGCCGCTTCCACATTTTAGGGTAAAATTTAATAATGAGTTAAACTATCAAATATCCAGTAATTTAACCCTAGATATAATCTAACTTAGAGTTAATAGTTAACCAAGGAACGCAAGTCACTCTAACTATTATAAATGTATAAGTGTTAAGGAATTGGAATAAAAAAAACTAAAAGCAAATTTAAACACTCCATCATTATCACAAAATTACCAGTCATTACAATTTTGTTTCAAGTCATATATGTACTTATGTACCTAAAGTATTATTTATCTAATAATAGCCCTTTCCCGTGAATATAGTTCATGTTCATTCATACAACTTATTTAAATAACTTGATTAAACTTAGGAAATTAGTTTTCATTTGATCATTCAACAAGAGATGAGTTATAATTGAATGGGGCGTCGCAATCGGGTACCACAGACGGAATAATGTCAAATCAATTAAAAGTTGTATTTGGCAGGCAGCGAGCCAGTCGCGGCCAAAGTTGATTCATTAGTATTGGCCGCAGTGCCGACTTTTGAGTTTTGCTGCGGCATTATCTCCACCGCGCAGACACACCACACCGATTCGCATATATTTAGATGACTGCCAAGCTTTTTACCCTTATTTATTATGAATATTTGTTATAGTTGCAGTTTTCACATGCTATTTATGTAAGTGTAATTGTAACAAAAATTGCGAAAAGTATTTCTTGACGCCCTTGTTACCTTAGAGGTAGGCAGAGGTACATCCGAATACTCGCCGAAGACACTAAGTCCCACAATGTAATAATAGGTGGCAAAGGCACATATCCAATACCGGTCATCATTATTTAGAACAAAGTATAGGTACTTTTCAGAGTTAAAACATTTTGTTTTAGTTTTCGTTGGCCGAGGGGTTTGCATACACGCCGCCGACTAACTGCGAGATTCAGGTTCCATTCCTGACGAGGCACGTGTTTGTGTGATGGAAATAGATGTTTGTATTTTCTAGTCTGGCTCTTTGTTAAATGTACATTGGTATCTTAGTATTTTTATAGCAAAAGACAACTAACAAGTATACGCCTGTTGGTAAGAGACAACCGCAGCCTAGAGACGCCATATATGTTGAGGGTAGGACATGGGTCTCCTGATGGTAAGAGACAGATGTAGCCAATAGACACCACATATGTTACAGGTGCGTCGCTCTCCTGTGGCCAGGGTGTATAGTCAATAGTGCAAGTTTTGGATACCGAACATGACATTGTCAATAATATCGTCAAGTCGCTATGGTGACACGAACAGCTAAGGTGATGGATTCTATACTATCTACCTATCTATTAGTGTCGAAAACCAATACACATAACACATAACAACAGTATATAAATTGATTACTTTGGGGTTAGATCAATTTGTGTAATTTAAAAAAGTATCTTTTCTCCTTAGAGATAGGCAGAGGCACAACCAGGACATCCACGACTAGCCGAAGACACAAGAATGTCCACAAGCCTATCGCCAACCGGGCACATATCCAATCCCGAGCAACATTTTTTTTTATCAGAAAATTAGAAAAACTATATTTTCTTTTTTTTGCCCGACTCGGGAATTGAACCCGGGACCTCATGCAGTCAAGGTTAATATCTGGACCGCTAGACCACAGAGGCGATTGTGATTCATGTAATTTCTTCAGGGATATTTATTTAGTTCAAAGTATATTAAGTAGGTACGTGTCACTTTAAGTCTGGTTTAATAAAAGTGTACCTTTAATAGTATTATTACCTTTCTCTATTTAAAAGTTCCAAGCAAAATAAAAGCTCAAACTATAAAATCCTGTATATTCAATAACAAAGAAACATGTAACGTTTATACACAGACTGAAATTACTTTTGTAAATTAAATTGAAGGAGTCTGGAGCCCTAACCCAGTATATTATACAATGTATACCGACCGCCTACTTGGTAATGACCGTCGCAAGACTTGAGGTATTGCGTTTTAGGAAAATGATTATCGAATTTAATTGAAACTATTCAGAGCCTTTGCCATGAGTTTGTATAGACTAGTGGTCGCCCGTTGGTAATTCGACTATAATAAATTTTAATATATTGTTGATAAGAACGCCATCTTCATTTTTTAGACCAACTATTTTGTTTCCAAACTTTTTAGTGCGCCATCTGTGATCTTTATCGTTATCATCAATATATTTGTTTGTGTGTGTCAAATGCTTGGTAGTGTGGGTAATGTTTTATTGATTGATTTAATGTACTTTATAAGCATTATTATTGAAAAATATTAGCGTTCTGCACTTCTCCTGCATATAAACTATAAGTGCCAAATTTTATACTCCTGCGGCCGTGCAATTTTTGGGAAAAGGGGTCCAAAGTTTTGGAATCACGTATTAATATATAGATTACTTTCGGTAAGTTACGTGTCGAAACCTGTGACATTTTTGGTCTAAAAATGTTTTTCTCTTAGTGACCATTAGAGGCGCTGTTCAAAGTTTTCATACAAAGAATTTTTACCCCGTGTTGGTCCGGGCTCCTTTGTAGAATAGACCATCTGCCTTCCTGTGCCAGGCAGCTCGTAAAAGGCGAGCATAGGCTTACCGTCACCAACACCGTGACATCTGACTAGGTGGCAAAGTTTCGCAGCGACTCACCCGGATTGGTACCACCGCCTTACCAATTCCTGCCGCCATAACGTCATGACGTGTTCCGGTTCGGAGGGTAAGGTAGCCGGTTAACTTACTTTTGCTCGAGGCCTAACATCCCGGCCTCTGGTTGGCAACGCACCATTACCACCTTTGGTGTCTCTAGGCGGCGGAAATTTCTTACCATCAGGAAATCCGTCTGCTTGTGTGCCTTCCAATGTTATAAAATAATAATAATAATAATTCACATAGATGGTAGCGAGTAGAGTAAACTTGACAAGCTGTAAACTTATTATGGTAAGGTCTCAGAGAACATTTAACAGTACGCTTTCCACTTCAACTAGTTTAATCGTAGCTGGAGCCCAGGTGCTTTTTATAATCTATATTTAAAGGGACTTTTACCCTGCAGTGTATTATACCAGGACCATTTCATGGCTTTTTTTTTAATTTAAAACTACCTTATCCTATTTAACAACTAAACATTGAAACATCTTAAACAAATCATTTGCGGCTGCGCTTGTTGGCTGAGGTAGAACACATATATATGCTCCTTCGATCATGATTCCTGACACTCTCCATCAACAAATGTTGCATATCCTCCACTATTTGCAAATTTCACTATTTAATGTACTAATTTTAGACCCAAGTGTTTGATATTTGAACATAGCGTTATGACACTAAAAAAATTACGGTGGGGAGGGAGTCGAGCCAATTCTCATCTAATCTTACTTTGGGCACAGATACCCCCCGGGTTTCAGTAAATATCAATTAAATTAGGTCCTATACTTCCAATAGGTTGTTCCAAATTGGACACAATATTATTTAACGAGTTATGGCGAACTTTTCACTGAGATTCTAGACTTCTTTCACTGCAATCTTAATAACTAGTCTAACAACAATATCAAGCAAATTATATGTTTTGCGTTTAAATAATAAATCAACAAAATTTATATTTGAAAACTCTCTATTATAAGAAGAAATATATTAATTATTACTTATTATAAGAAGTATAGAAACTATTGAAAACTCTCACCTGAGATTTGGAAGTGGGAAAACTCCTTCTCTAGCGATAGATCTCACTAACGGGAAAGAAAGGGGAAAAATTACTAAAAATATCTAGGAATTAAAGGACATACAGTAAAATATTTTATCTTAGTCTTGAGAATATTATTCCCCTTATCTAAGTTTATTATATGTGTGTTAGAATATACTGAAAATGAAATCGAAACATTAAAGAAAGGGGAAACCTAATATTATTTAAAAACTGCTTCATTATAAATTCCTATAGAATACAAATTACTAAATAAACATGCAAAGCAATGTCCCTCCCACTATTTCAAAGTATTGTTAGTTCTAGTAGAAGCAGAAAATAATAGTTAAGCACTTTTTTTAAAACAAAGAACCAATTAATTTTTTATAGTCTTAGAGCGCATCTATTCCCTTGACAGCCGTTGTCGTCCTAGATTACTAGGAAATGTTACCGAGTCAACTACTGCTCTCTGATGCTGAATTTAGTTTTAATTTTTTAATCAGTCTTTTAGTCAGATAAAAAGCTGAATTTTAAATCCGGGATGTTTACTTTGATTACATACGAATTAAATCTAGACTTTTGTTATTTAATTTTTTATTGTATCAAGGATTTTTCTACTACTCAAACGCTTTTGACAAGACATAACTAAAGTTAAATTTCTATATTCTTTAAATAGTAGAAACTCAATATTAAAAGGTATGTAGTCATTTTCTATCAGATTTTTTAATAAGACTTAGCTAAAAGAGAATTATTATATTGTATTTACGCGGGCTGCAGATTAAATCCGGTTTTGCACGAGATGTGCAATAATTTCACTTTCTCGACTTATTAACAATCTTTCAGCTAGTTTGAGAGAATCTATAACGAAGAGTAACTTTACGCCCATATCCCGGAAGTGGTAAGCACAACAAGGGTACCCACGACTACTTGAAGACACTAAGTCGCACAATGTTGAAGGTGGCGAGCCTTTCGCCAAACGGACACATGTCCAATCCTGGGCAACGTTGTTTTAATTAGAAAATTGAAAATAGAAAAAATCTTTTGTTGATTGACCCGGGGTTCGAACACGGGGCCTCCAGGAACAAAGTCCGACGCCGCACCGTTAGACCACAAAGGCACAAAGAATCTGTAACCACAAAATATAAACAGGCATAGAAGGCAATCTGCACACAAAGTGCGTTCAAAGAACGCACACATAGACATCTCTCACGGACACGATATTGTAAACCAATGTAAACCACTGCGACCGTAAGTAACAAAAACGAAACGTAAAAATGATGCACACATACGTATAAGCACAGACGTTCGCATGTATCTTCACAATAAGTCCCACGCGTGGTAGTCAGAGGATATCGAGTGTCAAATGTTACGATTTCTTCAGACATGTCTTACTTCCTCGACATTATTACTCCTTTCATATAAACACGCTGTTTACGGACATGACAAATAAAACCAATGAGAGCGAGTGTCATCAGCATGTACCTAATCCGCTAAAGACTAGCATTTATTAAACCAAAATTTAGTGAAACGAAAAAGTTATCACAGGTAATTTTCAGAGACAATTTCTGTAAATTCAACATCAAACGGTGAATTTGCGTATTTTAGGCTACAAGTTGTAAGTACCTAAGTATTTGACTCGCTGTTAGAGTATGAAAATATTACAGGGACTATGATATAGGGACTATAATATGTTGTCTATAAACTCTAATATAATCTCAAAACCACCTTTATGGACGGTTAGTTTACTCTTAGGTCTAAACTAAACGACACTTTTTGCAGAAAAGCTTAAACACTCATAAACTAAATACTCGTACAGTTATAGATATCTTGGTTGCCGGAGAGTTTGTTTTGACATTTCTACTCCTGACTTGGATTGTTTATTAAATATGTATTATTTATACATAAATAATTTCTATAAATGTTAAAATGTAGTATTGTTTGTATGTTTAATATTTTTCAACAACGTAACACAACACAAGTAATTTTAATTTAATTTAATACCATTACATTATTTAAATTATTTTATATTTCCGTTTTCCGTTTTTACTGGTTCATTCTCTATCATCGACCACACATCCCAATAGACGCCTATTCTTTATAATTTTGCTTTGAAACAATTCTGGCCAATAGCTGAGGTGCGGGGAGGTGAGGCACTGCGTTCTTATTGGCCCTTGCAATGACAACACGTCATATTCATAAAAAGATATGTAAGATTAGGGATGAGACATATTTAATACAAGCAATATATTTATCGATATGCTTATTTTATTTTATAAAGTGCGACATTATAATGGATTATATCGCATTTTGTTATTGCACGTCACACCGCAGATATGCAACTCAACGTCTCAAGGTCACACATTTTTGCGGTTGAGAGTAATATCCGTACTTGAATATATTAGGTCCTTACATCTGAATTTGGCGTTTTGTAGGGGAGAAACATAAGTACAATATATTTATTGTAATTTATTTATTTAATCAAAGCATGAACCATTGTTTCCTATGCATATTTGCCATCTCATAGGCAATTCATTGATCCCTCTACTAAAAAACCATTCAAGCGGGAATAAAATCTTTGAACTAGACTTTGACTGTTTTGACTGCCCCCTCGAAATTGATTTTTTTCTTTTGCTAAACGTTATTCAAATTTTTAAAAATGGTAATCTGTTGGAGTTAGGTTCAGGTGGATGCTTTTTACATTCCAATTGATGCTCTTCTAATTGAGAAGTCGTCTGTTGTGCTGCATGTATTTTAGCATTGTCTTGAAGCAGTAGTGGCATAAAGTGAATAAAACAATAAAAAGTATCTTCACGCCCATATCCCGGAAGAGATAGGCAGAGGTACAACCAGGGTACCCATGACTAGCCGAAGACACTAAGTCCCATAATGTGATAGGTGGCAAGTCTCCGGGCAATCGCCAACCGGGCACATTTCCAATCTCGACCAACATTTTTTTTATTAGAAAATTGTAAAAATGCAATTTTCTTTTTGTTGGCCGACCCGGGATTCGAACCCGAGACCTCAAGCAGTCAAGTCCAACACCCAGGCCGCTAGACCACAGAGGCGATAAAACAATCTTCTGTAAAATATTGAGATTTAATACCCTTTATTTGGAATTCGGAAACCAATTCTCTCGTCTGGTTTCTTTAAACCAAATTAGATTTTTTATTTTATTATCTTGTGGATACCTTATAAAAATGACATACTTATCCAATTGAATTGTTTTTATTCATTCGAGTAATTCTCTCCTGAACTACAGAATATCGTCAAAATACTGTAAACAAATTAGTTTTAAAATTGTCTCAGCCCTTTGAAAGATTTATGGCATACTGACCGCAACACCGCCTATCGAAACCAGTGTTGAATTTATATCAGCCAGATAACCACCTAATGCACTTGAAAGAGTTCATTAAAATCGGCTCAAATATTTATGAGTTATGCAATAACATATAACAGCGCCCTCTACCGCGTTTAGCTCAGTAGTTCAGTTTTCCATCGTGTTGGTCCGGGTCTGCTGACTAAAATAGATCACCTGCCCACTGCCAGGCACCTCGTAAGAGGCGAGCACAGGTAAAACAGGTAATTGTCAACAAGATAACTGGTCAATAGAGTGGTGTGCAGCAACTTCCCTGGGTAGTTATGCACCACCTTACCCATTTCTGCCGCTACAATGACAGTGTCACATTCCGATTCGGAGGGTAGGGAAGCCAGTAGATTCGCACAAAACGCCTTACATACCGACCATAGGACAGCAACGCACCTGTAACGTCAATGGTATATATAGGCCATTATTATCTGTTACCATTAAGAGAACCGTGTACTTTTCCGCTGAGTTCTCACATAAAAAAGAGTAACTATCCAGTAGCCAACTCAAAAGTACGTAGAGCAATCAGTTTTTATTGTTTCTGTCCGTGCTTAAATTTATCGATAAAATACATAAATACCAACATACAGTACCGGTACAGGACCGGTATCCTATTGAGGGTAAATAAATAAAAATGTCGATAAAATAGATTAGCAAAAGTACGTAGAGTAATCAGTTTTTTATTGTTTCTGTCCGTGCTTAAATTTATCGATAAAATACATAAATACCAACATACAGTACCGGTACAAGACCGGTATCCTATTGAGGGTAAATAAATAAAAATGTCGATAAAATAGATTAGCACATTAGTCCATCACTAGATGTATGCAAACGAAAGTGATAGCTTAAAAATCACATGTTTAAGAAAGGGATATAAACACGCATCTAACAATGACCGACCAGTATATGATGAACTCCGATAAACATCAAATAATTTAAAATGTAATTATGAATGTTATTATTTTTAATCAACCAACGGAAAGTTTTACATCTTTTCGGTAAATTGAAGTGCGGCAGTCTTTACCGTACCATTTAATTGAACAAACAGTCATTTTTAAATTTATTTATTATTTTTTTATACAAAAACGCGACAATGTTTACAGGTCACAAACCTGGTCGATACTGTTCATATCTTTTTAAGTAATAAGCTACATAAGAACAATTACACTTATATGTTGACAGAAACTGGTTGCCTTCAATGCGGCGTCTATTGGGATGTGTGGTCGATGTTCTCTATAAATCAAACAACTAGATACGAGTGCCACTACTAGTTTTTCATGCATAAGCCAAAGACGATAACCCTAGCACGAATGCCGAGTGACCTAAACAACAATTTCATTTTAGTTTTTTTATTCCTGCCATTCATATACAATGATGGTTACCCTAGCAATTGACATTTAACCAGTAGGCTAAGTATCTTGTTTAGCTGTATAGTTTACCTTTACGGACAGTTACTTTACTCTTTGATGTAGTTGAACATTGTCTTCAGCCGACTAATTAACGTTTGGATATTTGGTTAAATGGCGTTATTCAATTAAGTAACTAGCTGTGTAACTGATCAGCTATTTTAACCACTTCACTGCAACCAATACATGAGATTGACTTCTGTCCCTGTCTTTATTTTGATAACGGAGTAGAATATTAAATATAAATTAAAGTTACATTTAATGTATAGCATGAAGAAAGTAGTTAATTATTAAGAATTAAGAAATAAGTATTACCTTCATGTGACCTATTTCATTTTTGATAATACTTTAATTTCATCAAATCTAAAAACAAAAAGATAAAGAAATAAAAAAAAACACTAAGCACAGACATTTCAATGAGGTATATTTTTAAAAACCTTGGTGGTTTTTAAATGCTATTTCAACTCAATAATTGTACGTTTAGTCAATAAATAAGTATATTAAAAAATAAGTAAGTAGTTTTTGTGGTGACTACAAAAAGTTAACTCAACCTGAAATATGTTTAGACTAACAAGTAGATTTAAAAATTGAGTTCATGGGCGATACAGAAAGCTCTTTTCTTGAATGGGCTGACACATCTCCCTCAAAATATTATAATACGTGATTATGAATGAACTTATTTTGTAAAGATAGGTATCACCAATCTTCTTAAAATCACTAGCTAGGAGAGCTGGCTTCCGAACGCCATATTTACAAAACCAATGTAACTGAGGACCAATAACATTTGCATAGGCCGCGTCCACTGAAGAGCATCTATAAAAGTAATGTGAAACGGATCACCCTCGCCTTGCCTTATTTTAAAACTTTTCTGTTTTATAGAGAAGAAATATATTTTATATGATTTGTACTTAAGTGTTAGAAATATTTCTGTTTTTCTTCCGTATTAATCTCCATCTCAATGTAACAAACGTTTATACGGATGTTGATTTGTCGCAAATGGTTGATAATATTTTTATACGTATGAGAACATAAAAGAGCTTTTCTTCATTTATTTTTATTATTTTAGCAATTTCTTGACATCTTAACAATATTTTAACAAAACCTAGCAAGTGGAAGCGCTTGCATATCACAGAATGATACCAGGAAGTTTAGAGCAGGTTACAGCAAGCAGAAAGTTTCATAACGTACTTTGGCTTCCAAATAAAATATCAACTATGGGGATACTACGAAATTTTGCAAACAATGTAATAAAGGTGTAATATAAAGGGCCGTACAACTGCAAAAACCTGACTCTAAATATTTATCTCGGTTTTGGTGATTCTTTTTCCGAAAGATAGCCGATGATTCCGATATGCTTCCACTTAAATTTTATCAACATCCAACTTGTAGTTTTTTAGTTATAATTTATAATGCAAAACTTTTCATATTACATACTATGAATTGTACTACTCAAAAAATGCTACTCGGAAAAAAGTTATCATCTTTCTTAACCTCTTCTTTCTTAAATATAACTAGAAATTCTGATCTTATGAAAAAATAATCTTCAGAAACAAAACATTTCGGGGTCGATTAATGAAAAAGGATCCGTAGTTGGAATTGCGACAGTGCTTCCTGCATAAATAGGATGTGTATTTACACATACAATTTTAATTAAACTTACTTTATAATATTATAAACTAAAACGATTAATGTCCTCGTCATTTAAGAAAATTTCTATAAACACACACAGCAAAATCACAAAAGTGGCGCCACTCTTGCATAACTGTGGCCAAAAGCAAGAACTAGATATGCCTATAAATTCTTTGCATGTGTGAATTGTAAAATTGTACACGAAAATCGTCGAAACCGATTTTTTAAAGGTTTGAGTTAAATTTAAAATTAACAGGAAAAGTTAAAAATAAACCTAACACGTCAATACGCTACATTTCTTATTTTACAGTAACTTTACAAAATTAAGTTACAAACCAGAGTATTTAGAAATACTTAATACATATTATATAAAGAATTTAAAACAAAAAGTGGGTAATCAAGTACGTAACACTTTGTTTCTCCAAAAATAAAGGAAGTACGTATTAATTAATTAATGTACGATAGTTAATTGTATTTAGTCATATAAGTAATCGAAAGAAAATGTTGGTGGAATTGATATTTGTAAGGGAATATCAATACATTTATTTGTAATATTGTTTAACAACAATGTAATATGAATGTAATGTAATGGAATATAATGTAATATGATGTCATCGTAAATTTAGAAGTTATACCTTACGTCTGTCAAAGGCCATAGGATGTCAAAGCACCTACAACATTAAAGTTTCTATAGTTTGCAGTTATAGATAGATACCTTTAAAATAGGCAACGCTTCTCTCAAATATGTATATACTTGTACGTAGCTCATTTGAGTGAACATTACGAACACATTAAAACTTTTTAAATATTCTATCAAACTTTTCATATGATGCGCTCATATTTTACTTTTGCACATGGAAATGTTGCAATTAGTTTGTTTTGTTTGATTTTGCCGGTTATATGGTTATATTCATTTAGTCCCCGTTATATCCCTGTCGAAATAACTACAATGTTTAACACTGAGTAAACTGAGGGCGCTACAATCTGGACCGGAACTAGCAGATAGACTTGCCCATTAAGCCTCACATCCTGGTCCGAGTACATACAGCAACGCATCTATAACATTTATGGTAAGGCCACGGTTGTCTCTATCATCGTGAGCATCGTTCGTTGTCTTACCCCACAAAAAAATCTTACATCCGAAAGCATTGTAGGTTAGGTTGGCAAAGCGTTGGAATTGGTCCATCCGTAAAGATGTGATGCCACACTTCAAACTAGTAACAAACCTTTTTATCCGTCGGTAAAGGTAGGTACCATAATATTTACGATAACAATGAGTTCATACTCGAGTACCGAACTACTATTTAAACTATGCGCTTCAGATTTACACTTTTTACACTTTATACTATTATTTTTAAATTGGCTGACCTAATCTAAATTTAAACGAAATGATTAATTATGTGTAAAAACAACTCTATATATCTATATTTAAAATACATTCGGATTTCCGAAGCTTGACGAATATAGCCAAATCACTCCTATATCCCCGAAGAGGTAGGCAGAGGCACAACCAGTGCACCGACGACTAGCCGAAGACACTAAGTCCCACAGTGAGATAAGTGGCATGCCTATCTATCGCCAACCGGACACATATCCAGTCCCGAGCAACGTTTTTTTTATTAGAAAATGGAAAAACCCAATTACCTTTTTGTTGCCTGACCAGTGATTCGAACCCGGACCTCAAGCAGTCAAGTCCGACAACAGAACCGCTAGACCACAGATGAGAGGTTAATTATAGACCAAAACATTGATTTATTTGAGGAAAACATCTTATCAACAAATACAATTAACACTGATATAAATACGGCAACCACAGAAGTAATAAGATTTTTGATCTCTAAAAATGTTTCTAAATATTTATTATAATCCTAAAAAAGGCCTAATAGTACCTAGATAACTGATATTTAAAAAAAAGAAAACTGTATTACATTTATGCCCTAGTCCCATTGTTGCGGAATTGAGTTCTAATTATGTCTTGGTAGTTGTCCTCCAGAAGGCTCCTATTTTTGTTGTAGATAACTACATTTTCTAACTTAAGAATCGCGGGTCTAAAAATCTGGTATAGTAACGATATGTTTAAGTAAACTCTATGTTAATAAGCAACATTTCTATACAACCATCCATGTAAGCAATCAAAACAATAAAATTAAAAATATAGTTTGCATCATTTAAACCTATAAGTAATGAAGCTAATAACCATCTCGATCACATCAGCTTTCAAACAAACGATCCGCATCTAAAGCGTCCATCGTTTTAAAAGTTATGTTACTACAAACAGGCACAAATGCAAACACAGATAAGTCAAACTTATAACACCGCTTTTATCCATCAGAGGTTAAAAAAGGATAAAAAACCGATATTTGCATTAAACCTATCAAAATGTCATTATTTTTAAAAGAATACATGGCAACATTTTAAAACAATTTCAGGATAAAAGTAAAAATGTGTATTATACAAGTTATAGGCTTATCCGCCACAGGCAATTTATTCAAACGACCAATAAATATTCAAGAGTAATTAACCAGCGCACTGTGTCGATACGGAGCTGAATATTTTTCGCTGCCGTCGATTTTACGTTAATGCCACCAAAGGTAGATTACCAAGTGTTGCTTACTGAAAAAAGGGCGTTCGGGGAGATATTTACATATTTATAAACCAGAGGGAGGTTTAACCAATTATATTCATGCAAGCATTTTGGATTTATTCGTTTTCTTAACAAATGTAGATGTTGGTTTTACGTTAATTAACCTAGACTGTTATTTATGGATTGCTCTATATTTATATTTATCGATTTTGAGCGATAACTCACAAGGAAAACAAGAATAATATTTTTATTATTGTTACAGGAAAATAGAGACCCACCTTAATTACAAAGAGATGACAAATAAAACTGCATTTCATTTCAATTACTTTGGTTAAAAGGAAACTTTGAAAAACAGGAAATTACACGAAATCCTAATTGTTTTGTGTATTACAAAATTGAATAGGAATAGATGTTAAGTTATAATAACTTTAAGAAAATTGTGTATTATGTCCTTTTTATTTAATACGAGCACATACGAACAGGCTTAACTTTTTACCTCAATTTTTAAGATAGTAAAATATATCATTTTTGCAAAGACTATCGCAAAGTTGCTAAGATTGTTAACTAATATCATTGAGCAACTTATTGAATAACAAAATACCAAATTATACAATTAATTTAAAACGATAAAAAGCGAACTTCACGAGGACTAAAGGTTGGCAACAAAATCTATTCCCCTATTGTGATGTGTATTCAAAAGAACCTAGTAAGCGTAGAGCACATTCCACTGCAACTCTATTGTTACACTCTAACATCTTCGTAGCATGTAGCGCCGTAGCCGTAGCACTACGAATTGATCTGACAATATAATTTATGTTTTCAATTCCAGAATATCCTTGTACCAGTTATAAGTTTATCCGGCTTGAACATTGATATTCACGTCTCAGTATACTTTTATTAACTGATCTTTTATTAGTTCCAGCCATTCGTATTCCGAGTTTTATGACTGTCCAACTACGCGATTTGTTATACGATATTCAGAGAGAAAATATTAGACTTGAAATAACTTGTCGAGTGAAAATATATTTCATACGTATTTTAGAGACTGGGTGAAAGGTTATGGTTTTCCATTGTATCCATATAGGTATCCTCGTTATATACTCGCTAAACAGCTTTGTAGCTCTTAAGATACTCATTCATACATGTCTTCACGCTAAGCCCCTTAGGGAGTAGGCAGAGACCAGAGAGTATCTAGTGTCAAATCTCACGTTCCTGTCATATATAACACTTAAGATATATATACTATATAATATATACTTTTATCGCCTCTGTGGTCTAGAGGTCCCGTGTAGAACTTGATTTCGTTTTTCGTTTCGAGTTCGACAACCGAGCTGGGCAACAAAAATAAATGTTTTTATTTTTAAATTTTCTAATAAAAACAACAGTGTCCGAAATTGAATATGTGACCGGATAGCGATAGGCTTGTATAATATTACATTGTAGCACTTAGTGTCTACGGCTAGTCATGGTACGTTGTACGTCTGCCTACTTCTTTGGGGATATGGGCGTGAAAATAATAAACTTGAAGAAACTTGACAAATAAAAAATAAATAAATATCTCTGGAAAAGTCAAACAAATTGAATCTAACCCCAAAGTAAGCAAATTATATGCTTGTGTTATGGGTGTTAGTCAACGATACCAATACATAGAAATACTTAAATAGATAACCAGAATAAACATAATAAACACCCAGGCCCGGAAATGCAGATATCTAAATGTTCATCACACACATGCCTGCCCCCGTTGAGAATCAAACCCGAGCCTCGTGGTTAGTCAGTGTAGTTAGGCGTGTACGCTAGCCATTCGACCAACGAGATGGTCAAACAACACATTGTGCTAGTACTTAGGTCGTCAATGTTAGCTTCTGATCGTCAGATTAATGATCGAAATTTTTATTAAGTACTCGTAGTATGTAAAAAATGACGATTATTAATGTTATTCAATTTGTAATTAATACCAAAATGTCGGCTTTCATATAATTGAATATCCATACTTCCAACTTGGTTCTCGCGCTCAATGTAAAGAAAGAAAGAAAGCGGGCGACCATAGATTGAACAGGTGATTACCAATAAAATCTTTGTTGGCAATATGTTGTGAAGAACTTGCCCGTATAGAGATTAAACTAACCTATTGCTGCCGCCATAGTTGCATGATAGGTCTAACATTCGATGCACCTAGATCAATGGAGTCTACAAGCCACGATTTCTCTTACCATAAGGAGAGCTACATAGATTTTGTTTGCTGTCTTATGTCATAAAACTTTTCGCGACACTTGTAACAATGTAATGATTTAAGTTATTGCACGTCTAATTAAATTATTTACCCCGTGTTGATCCGGGCTCCTCTGCCTTCCTGCTAAGCAGCTCGTAAAAGCCGAGCATAAACTTTTCGTCACTAACAACGTGACTTGGTACTAGGTGGTAGAGTTTCGCAGCGACTCACCCCAATTGGAATCACTGCCTTACCTATTCCTGCCGTGTATTCGTGCCTGACGTGTTCCGATTCAGAGGATAAGGTAGCATGTAAACTTACTTTTGCTCGAGGCCTAACATCAGAGCCTCAGGTTGGCAACGCACCATTACTTTCCCGTGTTGGTCCGCGCTCCTTTGTAGAATAGACCATCTGCCTTTCTTGCCAGGCACCTCGTAAAAGGCGAGCATAGGCTTATCATCACTAACACCGTGACATCTGACTAGGTGGTATAGTTTCGCAGCTACTCGCCCGGATTGGTACCACCGCCTTACCTATTCCTGCCACCATAACATCATGACGTGTTCCGGTTCGGAGGGTAAGGTAGCCGGTAAACTTACTTTTGCTCGAGGCCTAACATCCGACCTCAGGTGGGCAATGCACCATTACCATCTTTGGTGTCTCTAGGCGGCGTGAATTTCTTATCGTCAGGGAACCCGTCTGCTTGTTTGCCTTCCTATAACATAAAAAAAAACATCTTTGGTATCTCTAGGCAGCGTGAATTTCATACCATCAGGAAATCCGTCTGCTTGTTTGGTTTAGGATACCATGAAAAAACCTAT